>JAJPUD010003942.1:142842-219930 GCA_023553655.1 Myrmecobius fasciatus
CCTCCTCCTCCTCCTCCTCCTCCTCCTCCTCCTCCTCCTCCTCCTCCTCCTCCTCCTCCTCCTCCGTCTTTAACCCTTCCCCCCCCTTCCTATTCTCCTCCCTCCTTCCCCCGCGTGTCTCCTCCCCTCTTTCGCTGTGTGTCACTGACCCAGAGGCAGGGTGAGGCGGAGGGGGGACCGTGGGGGGCGCCGCCGCCGCTGCGCTGCTCGGGTTCGCGGTGTGTGCGTTCTCTTCCCCCACCGGGATCGCCCCCACGCGAGGGGGCTCCGGAGTCTTCCCGTTTCTTTTTCTCTCCCTCGCGTTTCTCTCAGCCGCCGGTCTCCGTCACTCCAGTTCCGGGGCTAACTTCTCGTCGGTCGGCGCTCGCCGGGCTCCTGAGAAGCCCGCGGCTGCTGCTAGAAGGACTCCGGAGCTTCCGTCTAGTCTCTTGCTCCCTCCCCCCTCCTCCAAGCTCCTCTTTCTCTCGGTGTTTGTGGAAGGGCTTTGAAGGATCCCAGTCACCGACGGAGATTGCCGGGTGAGTATAGCGACTGTCGGGAGGCTGTGTGCGCCCTGCTTCCCGGAGGAGGGGAGGACGGACAGACTGGCGGACGGACTGATTGACGGACGGACGCTGTATATTTGGGGAGGAGGTAGGGAAAGATTTTATTTGGAGGAGGAGGTGGGAGAAGGAAGACTCCAACTTCCCCCTGACTCTTGCTGTGTTTCCTTGGGTTTATCCGGCCCCCCCCCCCAATCTATACTCCCCAAGGCCGAAGGAGCCCCGGATAAAGCACAATTTCCTTCTCCATCCTGAGCCTGAAGAAGAAAAAGGAAGTGCCTTTGTCCTGGAGCTGCCTGGCCCTGGACCCTTCTCTCCCCCCTCCACGACCCCGCGCAGACCCCAGCCGGGGGTGTGGGGAGGGCGAGCATCCGCCAACTCCGGGCTTCTCGGTCTTCCCCCCCTCCCCCTCCCCGCCCCCTCACCTTAGCTCTCCTGGCTCGGGGCCTTGTGTTTTCCTGCCCGAGAAGCCGGCCCGAGTGGGGAGCGAGGGGGAAACAAAAGGGAGACTAGCTTTGGGGGAGCGGGAAGAGGAACGACGCCGATGGTTCTTTATTGGAGAAGTTCTTTTTTTCCTCCCTCCCTTTTCCTTACATAACGCCAACTCCTAACTTAGTAATTTTTATTATTGTTATGATTATTGTCATTATCTCAGCGTCTCTCGGGCCTCCTTTCATCTCTCCATCTCTGAACACTTTACAAATACTAATTAATTAAGCCTCCTAGCACCCCTGCGGGGGAAGACTATAGACCCGTTTTGTAGGTGGGTATACTGAGGCTCCTGAGAAACCCTGTAATTGATGAATTGCGAGAAACTTGTGTGGTGTCTAGAGAAATCTCAGAATACTTAATGGGGAATCAGTCAGTTCTCTGGAGGTCCCTGGGATGAAGGTAAATATACCTACTTTGTAGGTCAACTGGAGCCTATTAGTCTTGTTAATTGTTGGGTATTTAAAACTCTACTACCACTCCTGGAGACTTGGCTCTTAACACCTGAGAGGATTTCCTCCACGAACATTGCTTCTTGGCTAAGACTTAGAGAAGTATTGTGAATCATATACTTCATAATTTTGGTGGTTAGCCTTAGTTTTTTTTTTAAGATTTCTGTAGAAAACTTGAGTTGGATCTTTAAACAAATTTTAATATCTCCTCAAACTTAATTGCACTTTTTAGCCATTCAACAATAATATGTTTGTAAATATTTTAAAAGGTCAAAGCCCAGTTTTTAAGGCAAGGCACTATGCTCCTTTTTGAATACTTAAAAAAGGTCAGCTACTTGGTCTTGTTCAAACTCTGTTGACTTTTTTTCCTACTGTGCACTGTTGTCATTTAGTTTCAGAGCAGTTGAACATTTGTTTCAAAAAGTGGCCCAAAAGCATTGTGTAAACTAAAAATTTTGAATTTTTAAAGACACTGCCTAACTTTTAATTTGTAATGCTTTTATTTCTTTCAGATAAAATAAATTATTTTCTTAAGATGACTAGATGTGTATCTCTCTGGAACATTATGTTCCTTTGTACAAAAAGTTTTTTGTATGTGTATATATGTATGTGTGTTTATAGTTTGTATTCATCTGCACAGCTTGATCTTGTCCGGTGTCTTAGGCTGGTTTGTGAATGCTTATGACAGTTTTTAATAGCCTGTTCATGAGTTCATTTTTATTTTGGTAGTTGAGCAAGTTGAAAGTTACCAGAAATGTCTAAATTTAATGCATTCTCTCTGTGGCTTGTTTTCTGTTTCAGTGAATAATTATCACTATCACAATAACAGGTGTAAAGAAGTACCTTATAGTAAATTAAGGAAGAATTTAAGGAAGAATTTAATTTGATATTTGCATAGGTGCTTCCAATTGTAGGGTGCTTATGTAAATTTTTTTTCCAGCCTGTTGCCCCTCAGACCAAACTTATACATTGGCTGATTTTGTCTAAAAGTAAAAGTGAGTCATTGGGAGCTGTACAAAGAGAGGATTATCAAAATAACTAACTGCATCCCTTTCCCTGCTCCAGTTAGATCTTGGATTAAAAACAAACAAAACAGGATTTTGGGTGTGGGAAGAAAGTAGCATTTGTGAAATCTTGTGCTAAAGTAAGTATAATGTGTCTTCTAAGAAATTTACCCACTAATATACTTAAGAGCAATGGAATTAGGGTAAAATGACATTTTGTCTTGATGCTAACATTTATTTTGACTTGAAAGATGAGATAGAAATGGATTGTGCCAATAGAGACATATTTATTTTGGGTCCCTCCCCTTCCTAACCATGATGAGTTAAGTGGTCATACTGTTGGTTGACATTTACTTAGCTCTGTGGCAGATTAGCAAATGAGATTTATCATGGACCCTTTGTACTTTAAAGAAGCTACTTGAATATTCCTTTTACTCAATCACTGGAATCCAAAGTCAGGAAGCAGCTTTGTCTGGGGAGGCTATATTTGCACATTCCCCAGCTTCTGTCCTTTAACCTCTGGATTCATATCTACACTGACAAAAGGGTCTAAAGGAATGAGAGGAAAATACATGTGGAAGAATTGGGTCAGACACTAATACTACCAAGTTTGTTTTGTGAGTATATGTTAGCTTCTGTTCAGCTTGTCAGAAATAGTATATGCTTAAATGTATACTGTCATTTTAGAAGACTACCTTAGGTTGCAATTGTGGGATAGTTTGTGATGAGCAGTTTTATTTTATGAACAATCATTGTTTTAAAGCAGACATTTAAGTTTTCATAGCTGGTAAAATATATAAAAGCTGAAGTTTAGGTTCTTAACCTGTTTACACAGATAAATACTGAAACATAACACAAGATATATACTTACACATGTTACAGAAGAGAGTTTGTGTATGTGTGTGTGTTGTTTTGTTTTTTAAAGAAAGTTTTAAATTCACTGCTTTAAGTCAGAAGACTTGAATTTAGGTCCTGCTTGACAATTTTCTTAATAAGCTGTGTGAAATATGTCATTTAACTTCATCAAAAACAATTTTATTACCTGTAAGATGGGTATATCTCAGAGTTGTTGGGAGGAAAGCCAACTTGTAAACTTTAAAGAAGTTCTAAATGTGAGCTATCATTTAAGAATTATTTTCTTTTATTATAAAATTTTCAAGAAATCATTTTGAAATCTGAAAGAAGATAATAAAATTTTGTGGAGTTGGTCTTTTGAGAAATTATTCCCAGTGGCAGTTAATTTTTCTTTTCTTTCTTTTTCTTTCTTTTTTTTTTATTGAGGAAAGCAAAAGCAAAAAAAAAAAAAAATTGAGGCCAACCTGAGGAAAGGAAAAAAGGGAAAACTATTGTTTTTAGTAGAAAATCACGGTTTTTAAATTATCAGTAATAAAGATTTCTTCAAATTCATTTTAAACCTCTGAACTATTTGCAACTGAGTAAGATTGAAAGCAATTTCTACAAAACACTGGTGCAAGCCATGTTTGTTGAGATTATAAGCTTTTTGTTTACCATTTTATGTTTTGCTGCTGCTGCAGAGCTAGCAAAAAAAAAATTTCAGATCTCCTTTAATTGTATCACACATCAAAACTAAATAAAAATGATACTTTCTGGGACTGGGACTTCTGGTGTTCTGCTTTTTCCAAGCGTTTCCTAACCTGATTCTATATTAGATCTCTAGAAGAAGCCTATTAACATGAGAATGATTTCAGGACCTACCACTCTTTTTTTGTTATTTTGGGCAGGACACAGCACTCCTTTGAATATTACATATTACACATTATCTTAGATGGTACACATGCCTAAATACTATTTACCTGGCATCATACACCTAGTATAGTAAGTAAAAGGACTCATTTTGTTTGAATAAATTTGCAAGTGAAGTACTATTCCATGGTGCTATCAGATTTAATAAAACTTTAGAGACTAAAAGACCTAGGTTCACATTCAGTCTCACATTTATCAGCTGTTTAGCAAGTTACTTCAACCTCAATTTCTTTATCTGTAAAAACAGGATAGTGATATATTTATACCTATCTACTTACCTCACAGGTTTTTGAGGTTCAACTGAGATAATGCATATGAAATATTTTGAAAACTTTCAAGCACCATATAAATGTCAACTGTTAGTTTTTCAAGGAATGCGAGTATTTACAATGTTTCTCTACAATAAAATTATTGATTATTATTAACAACAAGTAATTATAACCTTTAAACATTTGACTGAGGCCTTCCATTTAACATAGTTATCCGATATTTATCCACAGAAATAAGCTAAAAAGAAAGAAGACAATAATAAAGAAAACATGAATAGAAATGAATTTTAAATTCCAAGAATTGGAAGAATCTGATTATTTTTCCAAATGGCATAATTGCCTGCTGTCGTCAGTACTGGGACAAGATTAATAAAAGAGCCATATCTACCTAGTATTAATTGCTTTAATAATCCTACTTCACAATAAATCATTTTTTAGAAGGAAAACTATGTTGATTCCTGTAATTGGGAGAAAACTGGCATTCATCAGTATCATCCAAATAACCTAACATTTGGAGTGTGATTAAAAAAAATCTAAAATTCAACCCATGCAGCCTCAATGAAAGATAAATGACTTCCTTTCCCCCCACCCCCTTCCTGAGGTAATTGGGGTTAAGTAACTTGCCCAGGGTCACACAGTTGGGAAATGTTAAGTGTCTGAGGTCAAATTTGAACCCAGGTCCTCCTGACTTCAGGATTGGTGCTCTATCCACTGCGCCACCTAGCTGCCCCTTCCAATATATTTTTAAAAATATCTTCTGCCCTAAAAAATTGAATTTTATCAATTGTACCATGTTACTTTGCTATTCAAGAAAGTCATCCATTATAATATATATAAAAAGTAATTATCAAATAATATAACTAATTTAAAGGGAAGTTAATGAGATTTAGAATAATTTGTAAAAAATCCCATTAATGTCTTACAGCAATACTCCAGTTTAGTAGGGAAATGACACTGGATTTTAAAGGACAAAAATGGGAAATGGAAGGGCTTGTATATCCTACCATCAGGTATCACCAGGTACTGAGCTAATAATGATGGTAGAGTTTGTTTATTATTGGAGGACCAGTTCAGTTGACTTTGGAGAAGTGTGTTACCTGGGTCACCAATTAATAATTTTATTTTATTTTGTTTGTTGGTAACAAGTAGAAATAAAGAAGGTTTTATAATAAAACCTAACCAAAATGGGATGAAAAAATCTGATTATTAGAAATCGGCAAAAAATTTTTCAATTTAGGTCACCATTTAATATAACCTTTACTTTATTCTTTTTCAGTAGTAGTAAGATTTTGCCTAAAATTGTTGGATCTAATGGCTTAGAGTTTGGTTTACACGTTGCCTCAATCTCATCTACTAGCTATGGAGCCCTGGGCAGGTCAGTCTCCCTCAGTTTCCTCATCTGTAAAATGAAGTTTAATGGTATTTATCTTGAAGGATTGTTATGAGGATTAAACAAGATAATATATGTAAAATGCTTTGCAAACCTTAAGCCCTAATGTTAGCTGTTAATTTATGAGTTATGGACTGAACTACTCAATATCCTTTGAGTACTAGTCCAATTAGCATGGAATACAGGACTTGTGTTCAATTTCTGGCTTTACTGTAACTTATGAAAGTCTAAACAAGGCAGATAACTTGTATGCTTTATTTATCTACTAAAAAATAAAATAAATATTTCTTGTTTACCAGCAGTATTTAAAATCCTTCATGCAAATTATGGTGACTTCTTTTTGAAAAGACTCAAGTGTCCCATAAGATAGCAGGCAGAACTTCTTGTTAATAACTTGGATTTCCTGAAATTATGTGACCAAATACTATCTTTATTACATGTGTTGGGGAAAGGAGGTGTTTTGCAAAAATAATAATAAAGACACTATATATTTTTTGACAATATTAATTTTAAAACTAATTTGATCACTCTCAGTTTTTAGCTGATTAGATGTCTAGCTTTATTATTAGAGCTTTCTGGGTTTGAAGTCATATTCTGGGTGATTCTCTACAATCTGTCCATTAAATTCGATGCTGCCTATAACAGCAGAGTTCCCTCCTCTTAACTTCTTAACCTCTTGATATTCCTTTTTCTTGCTCTTTTTGGATCAGAGAATTTTTTTGTAAGAATTTTACCCTCTGTCATCAACTGGGTAAGTGTATTGGGATAAATAATCCATTTTTTATTTTATATATATATATATATATATAGTAGCTGATGGTGCTTCAGTCTTCTCAGTGAAACTTATACCTAAATAAGCTATCTAAAAATATATTTGAATTAGCTACCTAGCTGAATTTCAGAATTGGCTGTCATTTTTTTGTTGTTACCTTTCCTAACACTGATGTTAGACAGTTGTTATCATCTTAAATGGTAATCTAACCATGGAACAAGCTACATGTGTTGGAATTTTAAGTATCTATCTGTTTGGTGTTTAAGGGTGAGAGGATAAAAATATCTATTGTAGTGAAGTTTAACAGATGTTCTTAACCTTGCCTACTATGGGAATGTATTACAAAATGATTAGCATTGATTCTTTGCCAGGCAGTGGGTGCTCAGTCTAGTGCCTCTTGTATGCCAATTGATTCAAACTTAATTGTATCTCAAAAAGATCACCTTGATTATGTTCATTAACACTACATTGAATGAAGAGAAACAATTGGAGGTACTTTGTTCTTCAAAACCTAAGTGCTATATTTCTGGCTTTTGGCAGACAATATTCCTAAGTACTTTGTGTTCCACTGGGTTTATGCCAGATTAAATGTACTGCATGTACTGGAAACACCAAAAACAGACTTTAATTTTAGACTACTGCTAGCAATATCGATTTTTCTTCGACTTCTTCTTTCCTACTGATCCTTTTAATTTACTATCAAAAGAAGACTGGCCTCTGTGTTAACAGAACTAGATCACCAGAGCTTTGCAGGAGAAAACCTGTTGCATTTGTGGGTTTTGTCCCAGTTAGAAGCCATAACCTTAGAGATTGAACTATCCCCCTTATCTTTTATTAGTTTATTATTCTCATTTTCATTAAAAAGAGGATGCATATATTCCCAAGCTTATCTCCTTTATCATTTGACTAGAAACAGTTTTAATGAATTTTGAGATCAACTCACCCAACTGATTAACATAAACCAGTCTGTGACCTTATTGATCTCAAAAATCTTGGTTTATAACTGTTTTTTTCATCATTGTGTGAAATTACAGGTTTAATGAAAATGTTTATTTAGTTTTATGTTTTTAGAAATAGTATATCTGAATTAATTTGTATCTATTTCAGTTTTTTGGATGCTGATCTTTAAAGCATTTACCAAGAATTTGTCACTAGAGAATTTATAAAATTATTTGCACAAAAAGAATTTGGTAGGTTTCTGAAGTGAGTAGGCTGGTAGTGATTCAGTTAGTTCCCTCTGATTTCCCACCCACTTCTTAAACTGAAATCACCTCCTTCTTAACATCTAGTAGCCCTGAGTCATAGCCTCTACATCTTGGCAAAACTTCTAAAGAAGAATTGTCAAATGGAAGAGCTCACATTGAAGTGAAACATTTGCAGAAAACAAGCTGAATCCTAGATGATTGCTCATAGTGATACAAATTAGAGGTTATGGATTCATTAGTATCTTTGAAAATTCTTACAGGTATGTTTTTACTATAGGACAGTTTCCTTTTAGCTCATTTTTCATAATTTCTATCTTCAAGTGAAGTTTATATTACAGTTCTTTATTGAGTAAGTTCATCAGATACAATTACCTATAGAAAATTCTTCCTCTCCTTTGGTGTTCTCAATTTCTCTTATTATTGAGCCTACAGTTTTGAAAGTCTCATTCAAGAAAAGAAACAAGCATTTATTATGTGCCTTCTCTTCCAGGCACTATTGTTAAATGCTTTGCAGATATTAGGTCATTTGATCTTCATAGAAGGCTGGGGAGATATGTTATTTCCTTTTTACAGTTGAGTAAGGAGAAGTTAAATGATTTGCCCTGGTGTCTTAAGATAGAATTCAGTTCTTCTTGACTCCAAGTTCAGTTATCTATTTACTGTGCCACATAGTAGCCTTGGAATTAATCTGTTATCTTGGGAATAACATGTTGAGTTAACCAAGATTTATATTTCATGTGACAGTATCACAGATAAATAGAAGTTCATATGAATCCTCAATTCATAATTGAATGCAAACCTACACCAGTGGGTCATTAATAAAATGACACTTTGTTGATAGGAATAAGGTAGCTGAAAATAGAATAATAAATAATCCTAGGTCTAATCCTAGATAAATATGCATTTATTGGGAAAAAATTTTTTTCCAGCAAAGCATGTAATTGGAGGAAAAATCAATATCAATAATGAGTAACATTACTAGGTTTTACCGAGTGCTTTAAATACATTTTCATTTGATCCTCATAACTTTTTGAAGTAGATAGATACTCCAGAAGCAGTTATTTCAATTTGAGGTAGTTATTACTATATCTCTCTCCCACCCTGTTTTTTAACAAATGAGAAAACTTGAAGTTCAGAGAAGTTTAATGATTTGTCCTGGATGCAACCATACCAGATAGTAGGTATCTAGCAGAATTTGAAACTACATGATGTCCTATGCTGATGTGCTTTCTATGCCATTACAAAAATAAATAAATAAAATTCTTAAGTGAAAGGGTATAATAGCTTCTTTTTTATTAAGTGAAAGCAGGATACAAACTTGCTTGTTGGAATAGGCTTTGGCAATTCAAAATAATGAATCTGTTATATTAGAAACAGAATGTGATTCACAGAATAAATATTTGATTATAGAAAGGTGTTGTTCAGATCTTGGAAAAAAAGACCGAGATTCATATCTGTGCTCTTTGGATTATGTAATTTTAGTCGTATCTTTTTAACTTTTCTAGTCTATTTGCTTATATGTGCAGTGGAGATAAAAAAAACAATCAAATGTTACCCTGTAGAGCGGGCAGGCTAGCTGAAGCGGCAAGACCTCAGAGAGATGATGGGCATCATATATCAAGCAGTTCATACCATTATGACCATCTTAACTATCACCTCCTCTCAGACTCTGATGGAGAAAACCCAGGCTCTATAAGCCATCACCGAGGAACAACACTTTTGAGAAAGGGTCTTCCTCTTCCTCTACTGACACTGGTGTTGATCAGCCCTCTACTGATTCTTCCCCTTCTCCTTTAACTGTCAGGCCCTGTGGAAATGCAACCTGGCAGAAACTTCAGCAGATATTGCACTTCCTCTTCTTTAGGAGTCATGACTACTGAAAGCTTGGAAAATAAAGTCTTTACCACCAAAGTCCTTGACGTATGAAATGATTCAGCATTAGAAACAGATCAAATTTTATTAGTAGAAATGAATTTAAAGAAGAGGCATCATCATCTGTTTTGAGGCTGTACTTTAACCAAGGGACTTTTTCATATGACTTGAAACTGAAATCTCTCATATGTATTGCCTTCCTTATAACATGTACTTCTTGAGAGCAGAGTATCCCCAATATTTAATACAGTGCTTTAATCTTCATAAACTTTTTCATTCATTTAATAATTTGTACAACCTATCTTGTCCAGCTGCTATGAAGGAAGTATTATTGTGCGCTCCCCCCACCCCCAATCCTGGCTTTCATCCTTTTAAATTTTAGTGTTGTAAGTCCTTTAAAGCCCCAAATGAAATCTTAATTTAGTGAAACACAAAATAAAGGGTTAAAGAAATCTGTTTCTAAAAGTCCCTACATAATATTTTGTTTCCCATATTAGCAACTAAATTTGGTCTGTAGTTAATTAATACCCATATACTCAGGATAAGTTTTTGTTTTTGTTTTTTGCCTAGGCTTCATTTCCTTTATAAAGAGGGAAATTAATGACCAAAGAGGGCGATTCTCAGATTGATGTTACCAAACAGCATGGAGAAAGTAGAAAAAGTTGTAAGGTCCATAACACTGCCGTTCATATGTAGTGGTCTGGCTTCTTGTTTATTAAACTATATACTGGCGTGGTTATGTAATTTTAAGGAAATATTCCAAAGGGATATGAATATTTTCTGTTAATTATGAAAAATTCTGATCCTCACCTTATCTTATTTGATGTTTTCAATAACCCCATTGAACAATTACTATCAGTATTATCCCAGGCAACGTATATTAAAAATGATGATACTAGGACTCAGAGGTATAATCATTTATCCACAGTCACTTAGTTTGAAAGTGTGGGTAGTATTTAGATCTGTCTTTGTATTCTAAGTTAAGTTACACAAAGATGAGCCAAAAGTTCTTTAGAGAACAGAAACTACTTCAAAATCTTAGTAAAGGATAAATTTTTTATTAATAATTACATAAGCTCATTTCTGTTGGATGTTGAGTGAAAGGAAAAGCATTTAGCATGAAGTTCAAACAGTCCAACTTCCAGTGCATCTTATATGGATAAATATGGTCCTGATTTCTCAAGGCATATATCACAAGACTGTAGATTTAGAATTGGAAGAGATCTTTTATATTATAGATGAGGAAGCTGAGCCTCAGAGAGGTTATATGACTTGTCCAAGGAAACACAGGTAGCAGAGTGATGGGAACTGAATGTCAATGGAATGTAAGTTTTCATAGTTTCTGTTATGCTAGAAAGACTTCCATAACACCTTAGCCAGGAGCAGACAGCTTCTAGGATCAAGGTGCCTGGCCAAGTACATAAAAGTTTATCACCAATAAGCCCAGGGACACTTAGTGATAAATTCTTTAACTGTGATAATCTGTGAAACAAAGAAAAAACACTAATGATGTTAGGCCCCAGACATCCCCATTTCATGTTTGTATTTATGATGTTGGAGAGGAACAAAAAGAACTAATAAACCTTACACCAAGCTGTTTGTAAACATTAATTTAGCTATTGGTATTCTAAATGTGAAATCCTTGTACAGCAGTTGAGTAGACATAATCAGAAGAACAGAATCATCTTTCTTGACATTGTTACTGTAAATGCAAACAAGACAAAAAGAAATTGCTAGTGAATAGAAGGATGTTTTTCAGGCTCTTCGTGGAGAAGTGAATAAATAAACTGGGAAAAGTGACTTTCTCCTTTGTGAAAAGGCAGCAAGAAACATACATGGTACATTTGGGCATCTTATATGCAGTGTTTGTGACAAGCATTTACAAAAATACTACCTTAATCGTAATTGCAGCTTATGTACTAACAATCTGTCACACAAGATAAAGAAATATGGGAGAACTTAATAAAACCTTCCAAATTACATCAGCATTTACTTTACTATTGGGTGACTTCTCTTCAAGGTAGGCAAAGAGAAGGAAAGTGAAAAAATAATTGGAAAGCAGGGTTTGTGAGTAAGAAATAAATCAAAAGCTTCTATTGAAGAAAAGCATTTGTTTTATGTAAGTATGCTTTTCCATCGACCCTTTCACCTTCCGGTTTTTAGAGATTTATGATTGAGACATACAGTGTTTTACATAGGTGAGAGACCCAACTAAGTTAAATCATTCAGAAGGCATTTAAGGGTAATAATACTCAAAGGACAAAGAACAGATTTTAAAAATGGAAAAGATATCTCATAATTTCTATAACTTCTCCATCTGTGATACCTAAAGCTATTACATTTGAGCTCTTACATTATGGGTGGGCAGACAACAAACATTTATTGAGCACTTGCATGTGCTGGGCAATGTGCCAAGCTCTGAGGGATACAAATACAGAGCAAAAAAAGAAAATCCCTGTACTCTACTTTAGGAGTTTACAATCTCATGGGGAAAGACAATACACAAAGGAGAGTTGGAAGTAGAGAGCAGCTTATAGGGGATGAAGATTCTGGGCTCAAGCGCAGTGTCAAAGTCTAGAAAATTAGAAACTCAGCCAGGAAGGGAATGCAAATTGAATAGCCAACTTTAGAGTTACTAATATGCTGCATGAGGAAATAGAAATGGCACTGAGGGAAAACCCAAGCAAAGAGCAGTTAGGCTAGACCAAATATGTAATGAATCAGCTTGAAATTTGAGGGTATTGACAAAGCAAATTTCATGAAATATGTTAGAAGGGGAAACCAAAGACTTGGTATGTTTTGGGGTGAGTTTGGGGGATGACAACTGAGAATATCAACAATTATTGTTCTAAATGCCTACCAGCCCACTTCTGCAGAATAGTGTTGAATAATCCTTGTGTCCATTAAGCATTAAGGGAAAGAATACTTTTGCAGATGATGTTCTGGATATTTTCAATAATACAATTACTTTAAAGCAAGAATCTACAATACTTAGTTGTTTTGTTATTCAAAATAAGTGCTTGATTCAATAGAGATTCAACTGTAACATTTATGTTGCCAAAGGTGTGTGTTTTCTTTCATGGAGAGTCCATTGTCAGGTTTAAATTGGAGTGCCATTACCTATACATTGTCATCCATTTTGTTGATGATACTGTGTTACACTGCATTAACTTCTAGAACAATGCAGAGCCTTCTAATTAAGATTAATTACTCAAAAATCCGGACTATCTTCAGAAAAAATCAAGTGGATATTGTCTAATCTATAATATGCAGTATTCTGACCAGCCAACCCATAGGACTGATATATCAGTACAGAATATCTTGAACACTGAATGATTCTATAAGTAGTTTTTAATGATATCTTTGTCTGAAGTTTTTCTCATTTAATCATTTTTTTTTATATTAACTATATTTCATGCCAACTCCAGCTAAAGTAGAAATATATTACAGTAGAAAGAGCCCTGGCTTTGGGGTCATCAGACTTGAATTCAAATCCCAGCTCTGTCACTGATGTGACTTTGAGCCAGTTACTTACTGGGTTACTGGGGCCTTAGTTCCCTCATCTGTAAAATGAAAGGGTTGAGATTTCTGGGAGCCAAGATAGCAGAATAAGCAGTAAATTGCCATAATTCTCCCATATTCACTTCCAGACAACCATAAAATAGTGCCCCAAAACAAGTCCTAGAACAACCGAACCAGCAAAAAACAAAACAAAAAAAAACCCTGAGAAACTCAGAAGATTGGCAAGAAAGATCTGCCTCATTTGTGTAAAAAGGGAATGCAGTCCAGGATAAGAAGCATCCCAACAAGTCAGCAGCAAATCCCACTTCAGCAAATCCTCGGGAGAGACTGAGTCTCAATGTGGTAGAGCAGGCAAATGTCAACACTGGTCCTCCCATGTATGCTTCACCATAGCTCCAGGAAAATAGGCAACCAACCTTCTGAGGCCAGACTTCTAAATTCTTCAGTGATGACCTGGGGAAATAGGGAGACACCAACTCTAGAGGTGCCTAAGCAGACAGCTCCAGACTCCTGCTACTGTGTTTCAATGTAGCCCTGGGGAAACACAGAAACATCCCACTGGCCTTAGCACATGCCAGATACCAGCACTGGGATCCCAACTCAGCACCAGGTAAGCTGTCAGAACCCTGCAATCTATAGCAGTGCCAGCCACCTTTCATTCCCTTGCACAGCACTAGACTAGAGGGTTCCCCCTATGGGCCTCAGGGCAACATTAAAGCACCAGGTAAACAGCCAGTGCAAAGCGCCTTCTCTTCTCCTCCCCCAAAAACAAAACAAAAAACAAAAAAAAACAGAAACAAAAAAAAAACACAAGGAAAAACTTAATTGTGATGACAGGGAAGACCAAGACACAAACTCAGAAGTGAACAATAATGTCAAAACATCAGATTAAAATGGGAAGTTGTCTCAAGCCCAAAGAACTCGTGGAAGTACTCAAAAACTTTAAAGGTCATATAAGAGAAGAAAACTTAGGAAGAGAAATGAGTATAATGCAAGAGAATTATGAAAAAGAGACATGAGCTTATAAAATTGCTTTTTTAAAAAATGGAATTAGCCAAAGGGAAAAGGAAATACATTTAAATCCACTGAAGAAAATAACTCCTTAAAGAGTACAGTTGACCAGAAGTAAAAGAAAGTAACAAGCTAATTGAGGAAAACAGCACCTAAAAAGTTAAAATTGAACAAGTGGAAGCTAATGATTATGAGACATGAAGAATCAATTAAACATTCAAAAGAATGAAAAAGTGAAAGAAAATGTAAAATACTTTTTTTTAATTAAAACTTTTTATTTGCAAAATATATGTATGGATAATTCTTCAACATTAACCCTTACAAAGCTTTTTGTTACAAATTTTTCCCCCTTACTCCCCACCCCTCCCCTAGATGGCAAGATATCCACTACATGTTAATTATGTTAAAATACTTGACAAATTGAATATATGTATACATATTTCCATACATCATTTTTGTGCAAGAAAAATCGTTATCTACAAGAAAAAAAAATCAGAGAAAGGAATCACAATGCAAGCAAACTTCAATTGAGAGCATGAAAATGTTATGTTGTGGTCTACATTTCGCGTCCCTCTCTCTGGGTGTATATGGCTTTCTTCACTCAACAATTGAAAATGGTTTGAAACAGAAAATGTAAAATACTTAATGGAAAAAAACAGGTGACCTAGAAATTAGGTTGAAGAAAGATAATATCAGAAACATTGAATTACCTGAAAGCCATAATAAAAAAGAGTACCTGGACAACATCTCTAGAAATTATCAAGAAAAACTGCTCTGAGCCCTGAAGTCAGGAGGACCTGAGTTCAAATCTGGTCTCAGACACTTAACATTCCCTGGCTGTGTGACGCTGGGCAAGTTATTTAACCTCAATGGCCTCAGCAAAAAAGCAAAAAAAAAAAAAAAAAAAGAAAAACTGCTCTGTTGTCCTGGAACCAGAGGGCAAAATAGGCATTGAAAGAATCCTTTAATAAACCCAGGAAAGAGATCCCAAAATAAAAACTCCAAGAAATGCTATAGCCAAATTTCCAAACTGTGAGCTGATGTTTGAGGAAAAAAAAATATTACAAGTGGCAAGAAAAGAAAGAAATGATTAAAGCTGAACAGCAAAGGATCAGAAGTTATGGGAACATGATATTCTGGAAAGCAAAGGAGATAGAACCACAATCAAGAATCATTTGCCCAGCATAATTAAGCATAATACGAGGGGAAAATGGACATTCACCAAAATAAAGGGATTTCAGACTTTCATATGGGAAGATCAGAACTAAACAAAAAATTTGACTTCCAACTTAAGACCCAAGAAAAGCATAATCAGTTTAAGAAGGGAAAAGAAAACAAGACATTACAGTAGAGCTAAATTGTTTGTGTATGTGTTTGCACATGGAAAGATGACACATGTAATTCTTTTTTTATAAAGCTTTTTATTTACAAAACATATGAGTGACCTTTCAACATTGACCTTTGCAAAAAAACTTTTTTTTTCCCCAAGCTTTTCCTTTCCTCTCCCCCGCCCCCCACCCCTAGATGACAGGTAATCTAATACATGCTAGATAGGATAAATTATATGACAAATACAATACATGTATACATGTCTATACAGTTATCTTACTGCACAAGAAACATCAGATCTAGAAAGAGAAGAAGAAAAAAAACAACCTAAGAAGGAAAACAAAATGCATGGAAACATTCACAGAAAGCGTTAAAATGCTGTGTTGTGGTTCACTCTCAGTTCCCACAGGCCTCTCTCTGGATGTATATGACTATCTTCATCGCAGCACAACTGGTTTGAATCACATCATTGTTGAAGAGAACCATGTCCATCAAAATTGATCATCGTATAGTCTTGTTGCTGTGTATAATGTTCTCCTGGTTCTGCTGATTTCACTCAGCATCAGTTCATGCAAGTCTCTCCAATCCTCTCTGAAATCCTCCTGTTGGTCATTTCTTACAGAACAATAATATTCCATAACATTCATATACCATAATTTATTCAGCCATTCTCCAATTGATGGGCATCTTTTCAATTTCCAGTTTCTTGCCACTACAAAAAGGGCTGCCACAAACATTTTTGCACATGACACATGTAATTCTTTAAAATTGTATCACATAGTATAGCTAGAAGAAATATACATAGAGTATATGTATATATACATATATATGTATATGGATATATAAGATATACATATGGGTATTAGGTGAATTTGAGGGAATGACAAAATAAGGGATGAGGAAGACTATACTAGGTAGAGAAGGAAGGGAGGAATAGGTAGAATGGTGTAAATTATTTCACATGAAGCATGAAAAACTTACTGAATGTTCTCTATCAATCTTGGCTCAAAGAGGAAATAATATACACTATCACTTGAATATAGAAATATGTCTCATCTGATGGAAATAAGAGATTAAAGTGGAGAGGGAAGGAACTATAGAAAGGAGCAGATCAGGGGAGTTGATGGAAACAAAACACTGGGAAGAAGAGAAAGGATTGAAAGGAAGAAGAATTGGACAGAGAAAAACATAGGTGGTAATTATAAGTGTGAAAGTGATGAATTTTCCCATAAAACAAGCAGAGTGGATCAAAAACAGAATCTTACAATACATCGTTTACAAGAAACATACTTGAATGTATTCTTTTTGAATCATGCAATAAGTTACATTCAACAAAGGTCAGTGGAAAGAGATTAAAAATTAGTTGAAAGCTAAATAATCTAATCCTAAAGAATAAATGAATCAAAGGACAAATTACAAACAATTTCTTTAAGGAGAATGACAATGAGACAATACACCAAAATTTATGGATTGCAGCCAAAGCAGTACTTCAGGGAAATTTTATTTTTCTAAACTTTTACATCAGTAAAATAGAAAAAGAACATATCCAATGCATTGGGCATATAACTTGAAAAACTAAAAAAAAAAGAACAAATTAAAAATTTCCACTGGAGCACCAAATTGGAAATCCTGAAAATCAGGGGTGAGATTTAATAAGATGAAAAGTAAAAACCAATCCAAAAAACTATTGAGCTAATAAATAAACCTCCTAGGCTTTCAAAGTATTTTCAGGATTTGCATGTACAAAAATATTTGTGGCACCCTTTTCATGGTGGCAAAATAGAAAATTGAAGGGATGCCCTTAAGTTGGAGTGGCTGAACGAACTGTGGTATATGAATGTAATTGGGATATTGTTGTACAGTGGAGAATAATGAACAGGCAGACTTCAGAAAACCTGGAAAGACTTGTATAAGCTGCTACAAAATGAAATGAGCAGAACCAGGAAAATATAGTACAGTATCAGCAACATTGTGTGATAATTAACTTTGAAAGCATAACTCAGTTCTTCTCAGCAATACAATGATCCAAGACAAGTAGAAAGGACTTAACAAGGAAAATGTTATCTATACATTCACATAAAGAACTTAATAAAGATTACCTTTTTTTTTTTAATACTCCACTTAATTCTTTTTTGTGGGATTCTTTTCCCTTTTGATCTGTTTTTTTCTCACAATTTTGACTAAGGTGGAACTATGTTTTATATAATACATGTATAACCCATATCAAATTGTCTACCATTTTAGAAAAAGAGAAGGAAAGACAGGGAGAAAAATTTATGCTAAAATTGTCTTGCTATGTTATTAGGGGAAAACCTTTTGTTTCTGCTGAGGCAATTGTGGTGAAGTGACTTGCTCAGGGTCACATAGCTAGGAAGTATGTCTGAAACCAGATTTGAACTCAGGACCTCCTGACTTTAGGGTTAGTGTGCTATCCACTGTGCCACCTAGCTGCCCCGGAAAATATTTTTTTAAAAAATAAAAATATTAAACTTGGTAATTTCTAAGGACCCTTCCTTTAAATCTCTGATCCTCTATTGAAGTCAACACAACTTTTTTTTCTTCCATCAGCCACAGTACTTAGAAATTCCTGTAATAAATATAATAGATTATATTTTCTGGATTTGGACTTTGTATCCCTGTAATTCCAATGTTTCAATTGTTTCTGCTTATACTAGTTTCAGCAATTCTAGTAGATTTTCTCTTCAAATAGGTTTTAAAGGGATGTCATTTAGAGTATTAGAAACAATAACAAATTGAGACAATTTAAAATTTCATTGTTGAAAATTATAAATATGATCTATAACCATTTTAGTTATTTCCATTTTAAAAGTTGAAGTGTATATTATAATAACAAAATGAATGACATTGAGAAATGTAGTAGACATCATGGTACTTTAAACTTTCAAAAGAAGATTGTTTAGCTTTGAATTTCCATGTTTCAAATTCAGATGCAGCCTCACTACTAGCACAATTCAATCTGTTTCATGAACTTAGATCAGTTGATAGTAAAGCTGAAGATTTGCACCCGTGTTATTAAGTCCAGTGGATTCAAATTTGATCTCATTTGCACAGTGTTGTGTTAAATATTTATTGCAAACACTGTCCATTGGATCAGATTCATAACTATGTCAGTTGGGGAGTTTCTGTTGACAAAGCCATTTGGCATTATCATGAAGGATGTTCTCAAGATCCAAATAGGGAAGCCCTATTGATGGTAAAGTCCTTCGGAACCTCCTCGACTCAGAACAGTACGTGGTCTTTTCAGTGAAAAGATGAGATCATAGATCTAAAGCCAGATGAAACCTCAGATTCAGCTTTTGTGCCTTATTTTACAAATAAAGAAACAGGTGTAGGAGGTTAAGTAACTTTTTCAAGATTACAGGTAAACATTAGAGGCAGGACTCAAAACCAGCTACTCTGACTTGCAGAACCTGTGTTCTCTGTAGCAGATCCAAATGAAATAGATAAAAGCATTTATTAATCACTTTCTATGTGCCAAACACTGTATGTTAAGTGCTGGGAATACAAAAATAAGGGAACAAGACAGTCCCTTTTAGTTTACATTCACATAGTATAGGACAAAACATAATGGCGGTAGAGAGAGGCCTTTCAGGGTGCATGGCAGCTGGTGTGGAGGTGGTACAGGCAGGAAAGGAAGCTGATGATGAAATATATGGCTGGGATTCCTTAGGATATGGTGATCCCAAGCCAGAATACACCAATCAATGAGCAGGCCTCAGGGTTATCTTCATTTAAATGTTTACTTAAAAGCAATCCATTAAGCAGTTTTTATATGAAAAATTAAATGGTTGAAAAATGTCAGTTGTCCAGATAGTTATATCACACCTTCCTTCCTACAACATCCCCCCAAAATAGCCTCAACTCTTTAAAAAGAATTTATCTTGACATAGTGGTTTCTTGATTAATATTTAAGAATCAAAAGCTTGGAACCAAAGAGATGGATAAAGTCATCCTTTGTCATTTTTGTCATTTGTCACCTGTCATTTCATCTTTTTTTTTTCCTTCTTCCAGAAAAAGGCATAGTAGTTAAAGAAATAGAGTAAAATTTGAAAAATAAATTTAAATTGTCCTCTAACAGAACAAATGTTTCTTAAGTTCTTAACACTTCATACTACATGTTTAATTACATTTCTGCCATTTCCTGTTTTATGATTGTTTATTTGATGTTTATCTTAATAGGAAAGGACCATATAACAAAGTGACAGGCCTTGATGTTTAAAGCCTTTAGTAGTAAGATATGTTAGCATGTAATTATTTACCACAGACCCTTCATACAGAAATATCCTATTAAGAAAAAAAGGTTTGTTGGTTTTGTGGCATAATTTGTTTTTCACCCTCATGTGAGAATTAAATTACACATTACATTAGCAAATTATGAAAATAAGGCAATTTGATTTGTTGTTTGAAGAAGATTCTTGACCTGTTCACATAGTTGAAGCATAAGCATAAATTCATCAAAATTAGGTAATAATAATAGCTGTACATAAAGAGATTTTGACCCACTTCAGCAAAAACTGACAGATCTAAAAATGTTTATTTTAAAATTAAAATTACTTTTCTATTCCTTGTTCATTTGTGTCCCCATTTGGGATTTTCTTGGCAAAAATATTGGAGTGATTTGCCATTTTCTTCTGTAACTCATTTTATAGATGAGAAAACTGAGGCTAAGAAGATTTGAGTGACTTGCCCAAGAACACACACAACAATTTATGTCTAGATCCAGATTTGAATTCAGGTCTTCATGACTCTAGGCCCAGTGCTCTATCCATTGAGCCATCTAGCTACAGTAGCACTTTAAAATTTACAAAGCCCTCTTCTCAAAACTTGATGAAGTAGATAGTACAGAAATAATCTCAGTTTTAAAGTTAAGAAAGTTGGAGTGTGAATTGCCCTGTTTCATAGTGTTAGCTGAGATTTAAATCTGTCTGACTTAAGACTAGTTAGTGCTCATTCTTCTACACCATATATATACATTTCCCCTAAAATAATAGAGAACTTAGATTGCCGTACTTTGGACCTTACATTAGTAACTTTTTTTATGGCATTGATTTCATAATAAAATTCCTACAGTATTACAAAACTAGCCTTGGAAAAATATAAGATTAATATTGGCAGTGTTAGAAACACCCATACTAACAACTTTGTAAATTAAACATCAATATAAATCAAAGCTACTTTAAAATTTTATTTTTAGCTGGAAATGGACAGAAAAAAAAAGACAAATCACGCCAGATGATCATCTGAAAACAAGCTCCTGATAAAACATGCTTTCAAATGTATCTCCTTGAATAATTTTTACAAAAGTTCTAAATATTAAGGGAGTAATACTTTTCATAACCATATCTCATTCTGAATGTGCTGAGAAAAATGGATTAGATAAGCTTTGTTTGTATATGGTTCTTATGGTAAGACAACTATTAATAGGAACAATTGCCAAAATTTGAAGTTTTAATGAATTATGGTGCTGAATTTATTGTATTCTGAGAATAATACTGTATTCATTGAATGTGAGGAATAGATAAAAACATTTCAATTTGTGTGTCTAGCAAAAATTGTTGCTACAGAACAAATATAAATGAACATAAGTTTTTTGTCTAAAACTTTCCCATCACATAACATTTTGTACTAAATGTCTTGCTTTTTTTCTACCTACCCACACATTGATAAAGATAAGAGAGAGAATAGCAAAGAGCAATACAGTGAATTCTAGAACTTGAGTTATTTCAAAACAGTAAATCTATCTTGCAATAGTTTTACTATGTCCCTCAAAACAGGATTTTTTGGTATAAACCGATATAATGTGAACATCCTTATTAATTGTAAAGTCTTTGACCATAGTCTTGCCAATTGATTTGATGAAAAGAACAATTTATTAATTAGAATATTTGTAGTTCAGTTATATATTTGATCAAGATTCTTTGCTTCAGTTTTCTTATGAATGTATTGACTGAGGTGGTAACAGAAATAAAATGTATAAATATTAAATATGCTTATTTAAATTCAAATATAGTTATTCATTTAATAAATAGCTATTATTTATATAAAGTACTTTATAAGAGTTCTTACTCTCATAGATTTTCAGTCCAATAGGAGATATATATAAATAACTGCAATACATCAATATATGAACAAAGTCATAGAGATGGGAAAAAGCTTTGCAAAGATAAGACAGACGAGGAATGTTGTTTAGGGCTATGAATAGCAGGCTAAGAGAGTTGAAGTTTATTTGATGGACCACAGAATAATTGGAAACTATAGCAAAGGAGTGACAAGATCAAATCTTTGAAAAAGAAAAACTAATCTAACAGTAAAAAGGGAAGAAGTACTGAAATGGTGAAAGTGTGTGTGTATTAGAGGACTGATTAATAATTTTTTTACATTAGTTCAATTAGGCAATAGTAAATGCCTGAAACAGGCTGGTGTCACAGTGGGAATACATAGTATGAGGAGATTCAATCAGGAGATTACTAATGTATGGACTTACCTAATGATCAGATGTAAGAAGTGAAGAGAAGATCCAGAGGTAACATGTTTCAAAAATGAGACCATTAGCAGAAGTAGGGAGGTCAGAAAAAGGAACAGGTGGGGAATGAAGAGAAAAGTTTCATTTTGGATGGTCTGGTGAAGCCTCTGGACCTTTTCTCAGAATATTTTTAAATGCATAAAATAAATTTCACAGAATTACAGAGCCATTTATGTTAAAATAGTTATTAAATTTTTTTTAATTGAGTTCATGAATCCCAGGTTAACAATTCCTTGTATAAGTGAAGCTTGGTGTGAAAGCCAGTTGAGAACAGCCTTGGGAAATAATTAACTTTTAAGGTCTAGAAGACTGAAAAAGAACTTTTTGAAAGGTCTGGGGAGAAACAAAGGAAATAGCCTAGAAAGAAGAAAGTATTCTGAAGATGAAAGTCATTAGTGACCACCCATCAGTCTAGGATGATGATCATTTGATGATCAGATCTTTGAAAACTTTTAGGAATAAGGGGGATTTTGAGTACAGTGATGAAGAGTGAGTCAAGGAAATAAGCATTTATTAAGCTTATCTACTAGGTTTCAAAACTTTCTTTTGAGTCTCACAACTCTGGTGGGTAGGTGCTGTGATACAGCTGAGGAAACTGAGGCAAACAAGTTCACAAAATATCTGAGGTGAAATTTGAATTCAGGTCTTCACCAGTTACCATTATAAGAGATTGAGAATAGAATAGTAGTAAAGTAATACATTGTTTACTTTGCAACAAGTGTTTTCAGATTATTTTTCAAAAAATTTGGCAAAGAAAGAAAAGAGATGGTGTCGTGCCTAGAACAAAAGGTTTTGTTTTGGGATTGGGAAATATTTATAGACAAATGGGAGAGAGCCAGGAGAGTAGACAAATGAAACTCATAGTAATAACTCATGTGTGTATAGCACTTTTGTAATATGTTTTACAATATGTTTGTGTAAACTATTAGAGAAAGGATGATTATTATAGACATCTTAAACTCAGTGTGTCCAAAACAGAAGTCATTATCTTTCCTTTTAAAGCTTTTCTTTCTAATTACCTTATACTATTAAAGGGTACCACCATCTTCCCAATCTCTCTGGCTTGCAATCTAAGAGTTATTCTGCCCTACCCAGTATCTTTCATCTCTCCTTCTCCAAGCTGTGACCAAGACCTGTTGGTTTTATATTTAGAGCATCTCAATTATGGCCTTTTCTCTCCTCTGACATTGCCATCACCCTAGTCAAGACCCTTGTTACTTCATGCTGGACTTTTTACATTAGCCTACTGATAGGTATATCTGCCTCAGGTCTTTTCCCACTTTAATCCATTTTCCATTCAGTCTCTAAAGCTCAGGCCTCATCATGTCCCTCCACAAATTACAGTGGCTTCTTATAGCCAGGATCAAATGCAAAATGGTCAGTCAGTTTAATATTCAAAGTCCTTCAGAACCTAGCCCTCTTGTACCTTATCCCTCCCACCATGTACTTTTTGATCTAGTGGCATTGGCCTTGGCTGTTTATCTTTTGGCTCCAGACATGTTCTGTGTGTATTTGTGACTCCTTTTAAACTTCCTTTTCTGTTCATTTTAAAAAATGTTACTGACAATCTTTTTTCTACCTCTCTGAAATCCCTCAGTTTTATTTTAAAAAATAAAAATAAAAAACTTCCCTTATAATGATACTGATAATGACAGCTAGTGTTTATGTAATATTTTAAGGTTTGCAAAGAGCTTTACAAATATTACCCTATTTTATCCTTACTACAATTTTGGGAAGTAGGTGTTTCCAAGGTCACAGCTAGTAGTATCTGCAGCTAGTTTTGGACTCAAGTCTTCTTGACTTGAGATCCCTCACTCTATCTACTACACCATATTGTGTAGTTGAGCAAAAGAAATTAGTAATTTGGCTATGGAAAAACCAGAAAACATCAAATGGACAATTTTGATTATTTAACACAAAAAAGTTTCTGTACAAACAAAATCAATGTAGTTAAAATGAGAAGAGAAATCAAAATTGTCCATTTGATGTTTTCTGCTTCTCTCGTTTGTCATGAGTTTTTTCCTTATTCCTATTTGTGAATGATAGCTCTTAGTGCATATCAAGAAAGCGGTGACCAGACTTCTTTCCCTCCATCAAACCACCAGGGAAACACCAAAAACTTCCAGGCTCCCAGAACTTTATCTGAAAACAGCAATGCAAAATAAATAAAGCTGTGCTTTTGTAGAGCTCCCTACAAGGAACAAACCTGGGATTAACATAAAGTTTCACGGCATGAAATAGGATAAGAAATTGAGTAAACAGCAACAATAAAAAAAGCTGACTAAAAAAAGTTGCTTTTTAAAACGGGGAAGATCAAGACAAACTCAGAAGATGACAATGAAGTCAAAACAACTATAAACAAAGCCTCCAGGAAGAAAAAATACTGAACTGGACCAAAGTCCAACAAAAATTTCTAGAAGGGCTAAAAATTTATTTCCAAAATCATATAAGAGTGGTAGAAGAAAAATTAGGTAAAGAAATGAAAGTAAAGGAAGAAAATTGTGAAAAGACAATTATACTAAAGAAAATAACAATTTAAAAAAAAGCAGAATTAGCCTAATGAAAAAAGAAATAGAAAAATACACTGAATAATTTCTTTAAAAAAAAAAACAGAACTGGCCAAATAGAAAAAGAGATACAAAAGTTCACTGCAGAAAATAACTCCTTAAAAATTAGAATTGGGCTAATGCCTCCAACAGACGCAAGTCAAAAAAATTAATAAGTTAGTGAAATATTTCATAAGAAAAACAGCTGATCTGGAAAATAAAGAAGAGGTTTATTTTGTTTTGTTTTAATTATAAACATTACACTATTGAATTCTCCTGCTGACCATTGACAGTGAGATAGGAAGAAAAATAAAAGCAGAAAAAATTAAAACAAAAAGTAGATTCTTTTCACTAAAAAGGTCCTCTGTATCTTTGTGGACAAATTGCTGTGGTGATTTCCATTTGTTCTATAAATCAGTAACAGGTTTCATTCTGGAGTACTGAGATGTGTCTATGCTGATTGTATACTGAAATTCAAAAAACAATGGATGATAGACCACACTTCCCAGCCTGCACCACAGCTCAGGCAGAGAGGTCAGGGGCTGGACTACATAAATCACTGACATCATTGATTTCACATGTTGGGAAAAGAAATCCTCATCATTTTCAGGGGACATTGTTTTGGCCAATTTTTCAGGCTGGACTGGAGATTTTCAGGCTTAATTTATAGGACATCTTTGGAGAAATAGACTTCTGTGTTGTGGAAATGTGAACATGCCAGCAACCTGCACTATAGGAAGCAGAACAGGATGTAAGTAGCCCATGTCAGGTGCTGAAAATTAGGAAGGTCTACCAAACAAGACCTAAAATACAGATGCATTTCTAAGTTATTGACTCAAAGCCATTCAGTACATTGAAAAGCTTAGAGAGGGACACTTGTGCTTCTTAAGAGGATTAAATTTGGTATAGGGAAAAATACATTTCCCCATTAATAGACAATACTGTGTAATGTATTGAAAAAGATAGGTCTGGAGTACAGCACAATGTATTAATATACAGTGTTTTCAAACTGCCTGATCCTGATTTGGCTCTGTCTCCCTCCCCCAACTCCCCAATCCTCCACTGCTATTTATACATTATTAATAGAAAGGAAAAGGAAACAGTGTCATAACCAGGACCAGGAGAGAACCACTACCATGCAGTTGGTTCTGAATTCACTCTCAGTTCTTTGAAAAATTTTGAACCGTCTGTAAAGGGTATGGAGAGACATAAAACTAGAAAAAGGTTCACTATAATTAGAATATATTTTTTAAGTCTTTCCAGATAAGCTTTTGGTGGAGTCCCCACCCATTGTAATCTTGGTATTCTTTTTTCTTAAGCCTCCTTTTCATCTTTTTTCATCATAGCAGTGTGTACTACTTAAGGGATCCACAGGAAGAAGTTAGGAGGTTTGACTTCACTGATAGAGCATATTTATAGTTAATATCTTTAAAATCCACACATGTATAGTTCTGTCTAACCGGGGGGAAGGGGGGGGAAGGATTCCATCTCACTGATGCCCGTGATTTCAAGATAGCCGCTCCCCAGTGTGGTCTCCAATATAAAAAATATTCGTGCCCATAGCTCAAAGAGATCACAAATCATATCCAATGAACTTCCTGAATAAACATTTCCATGCTGGCAGGAGCTTGCAGAGGTATCATATCTTTTTAGCTTTCCAGTTTTAATGTCCACCCTCCAGAAATGTGCCTCCCCCAAAAGAACATTGGTTTTGGGGCATCCACAAGTATTAAATAAAAATAGGTCTGCCATGGTCAATGTGAACTCCCTGGCTTAGCACCATGCAGTAAATCAAATGGGTAAGTCATAATTTTATCAGTATATCACTATTGGTAATGAGAAATACTTTTCCTGCTTCTTTCATTTGGCTTAGAAGCAAAGATTGCTTTCCATCTTTGATCACATTTGTATAGATTTTTCAATCATCTTTTCCTTGAGGAGCCCTTGTAATGAACATACGTAAAGACTTCTCTCACATTCTGAAATATACTCCAGAAGGATATAAAGAGATTTCCATCTCACAGCTGGAATATCTAGCATAATTAGTTAAAAAAAAAATCTTATAGATAGGCCATCAGGTAGGTCTCTGGAAGGTTAATATAAAATTACTTTGTCATCTCACTGAATACATTTATTTGAGTACTGTTCTTGAGTTCCAAGTCCCCTTATGAATCAGTTAAATCCATGTCCATATGCTAGGTTTCCTTAGGCATCAGCTTTCAGCAAGTTCCGTTTTGTGTGTCAAAGACCTCTGGTGCAGAATCATAGACAAAACTGGGAATATCCAGTGAAAACTAAACTTTCAACCATCATATCAAAAGCAAGAGATTAGGGTACTTTACAGCAAGTGTGTTATTCATATCAAAACCAAAACACTTCATCTTTTTCCATGTCTAAAATCCATATCACAAACATCTGGTTCAGTGCTTTTCTGTGATACTTTTTTTTTTTTTTTTAGTGCATGTCTGTCCATGTTAACTTGTATGTCTGCTGTGTTTGATAATTAATCACTCCAGGAAATAGCCTCTTTTTTTTTTTCCTTTCCTTTTTTCCCCATTAACAAAAATTTGTGTGTGTGTGTGTATTTAGGTTATATATGTACATTCACTTTTCACATTTCCATATGAGTTATGTTGGGAGAGAAAAAAATCAGAAGAAAAACCATTAAAAAGGGGAAAAATAGTGTTTTGATCCACATCTGTTCCTATAGGTTTCTCTCTGGATACAGACGGCCATTTTCTATCCTAAGTTTATCATAGTTGGTCATCACACAGTCTAAATATCGAGAAATGACTCATTTATAAGAATACAAGCCATTCTTCAATTGATAAAAGGATATGAATAGACAAATTTTAGATGCAATTAAAACCACTTGAAAAAAATACTCTAAATCACTATTGATCACTGTCTCTTTTTGCTAACATAAGATAATTTGTGTAGCTGGTTGTCACCTTTTTATATGTAACCATCTACAGAAAACTCAACACAAAACTGCAACAGTGCTGCTCCCATTAACCTTCCAGTCTCATCACTCCTGATCCCCTCCCTCCGACCCTCCACAGATATCCCTTCCTATATTGACTCCAGACTGGGCTTCAATATTGTGTTGACAAGAAACATACTTGAAACAAAAAAACACAAAGATAAGAGACTGAAGCAGAAGCTATTATGCTTCCGCTGAAATTTTAAAAGGGAGGAGTACCAACTATGATCTCAGACAAAGCAAAAGCAAAAAAAAGACCTAAGGAAAAAAAGACCTAAGGAAAAGGGAGAAGTAGGGAAACTACATCTTGTTAAAAGGAACCATAGACAATTAAATTATATTAATACCAAAGATATATGTACTAAATGGCATAGTATCTAAATTTTTTTTAAGTGTAGGTAAATAAATTACAGGTAGAAATAATAAAATATGCTAGTAGGGAACTTTTTAATTTTTCTCTCAGCTAGATAAATTTTAACTAAAATAAATATGGTCTTTTCCTCTATGAATGTTGATGTGAGCTCCAATGAGCAAATCAGTGAATTGAGCATGCAATTTAAAAAAAAAAAAAAAACTAGGGAAAAGCAAATTAAACAACAAAATGGAAATCCTTAAAATGGAAGAAGAGATTAACAAAACTGAAAGCAAATTTTTTTTGCCCAGTACTCAATAAGTCCCTGGCAGTGATGGTCTCTTTCTAATTCTGTGACAGTCTGTTGGGGTCTACATCATTCATTATACTTTGGCCAGTCAATTGTATACTTCATAGAACCCAACTTTTCTCATCCTTAGTAAGAACTTCATATATCAGCCATTAATTCAGTAAACATTTTAGTGAGCTGCAAAGTTCAGACCCTATTCTCTATAAAGGAAAGCTTGAAGAGAAGTATAATGCTTCACTCTCCAGAAGGGAAAAGAAGTGGAAGGAGTTGGAGGGTAATGAGTATCCAAAACTGAAGTGATAAAGATCATGACATTTTAGGTGATCCAACTTATTTTAGGAGGGGCCTTATGTTTACTGAAGGTCAAATCAAGCAGAGTTGCTGATGAGAAGTGGACAAAAATGAATACTCTTATTAAGCACATTCTACATGCCAGCAGGCATGTAAATCCTGGGAACACAGATTCATGCAAAAAGAAAAACTCTTATGGAGTTTCATCACTAATCCACTGAGCTACCCAACTACTCCATGGCATTGATTACATCACACTTTAATAAATTGATGGCGTTTTTTTGTTTGTTTTGTTTTTAATGTATTCCTCCAAATTTTTTTCTGAGAATTGTGTTTTTACAGATGTAGTTAATGAAGTGGAATATACCTGTTCTTCCCCATAGTAGCTTTAGACACATGTGCTCAGGAAATACTTGATGTATCAATGATTAGTAAATAACACAGGAATAAAACTGGACATGTGAGCTATCTGCAAATTAATTTTTGATCAGTTTGACAATTATAAAGACAGTCTTTTAAGTGAAATTTTTGGTAGAAAAAATAATCAAGGAAAAATTATCTCTATCTTGTAGCATGACACTGAACCTATTAAGTAACATAAGAAACATTAAGAGTATGACAGGGAATTTTTAGGTAATCAGCCAAACAAATCTTATAGCTACTTTGCCAGAGGAGTTGAGTAATTTTTTAAAAGACCCAACTATTTGTATCTTGTATTAAGTATATATTCGTTGTAGAAAAACAACATGTTGATTTGATGATGTGTGTATATATGATGGACCCTGGGTTTCTGCATAGTCTTTCTAGACTATCTTCAATTTCCTAGTTCATTTCCCCATACCTAGTGTTATGAACATTTTCCTCCCATTTCTCATTCTCAACTTCAACTTAAGTTGAAACTCAACTTCACTATCACAAACTCCTAACTGAGAGGACTTCGCCTTTCACTTTACTGAAAAGATTAAGATCATCTAATATGGAATCCTTAGTTTAATTTCTGAAAACTTTGTGGTAGTATCAGCCACTTTTGCTTGCTTTGTCTTTGGGCACAGAAATATGTATTCCTTTTCTTAATTTAAGCTAATTTCTTCTATCTTCTTCCTTTATGCCGTTCCCTCCCTCTTCCAGTACCTTCTTCCTAGCATTTATCAGCCTTTCTCTTCCATGTCTTAAATCTCATCACCCTTCAATGGGCTCTTACCATCATCTGCCTGCAAACTTTCTCAGGTATCCCAAATTCTTTATTTAAAAAAAAAGGGTGGGGGTAGCTCTTCCTTGCCTTCACTGCTAAACTTCTTGGAAAAAGTTGTCTATATCTATGCCTTCACTTTTTAACTAACTCTTCTGTCAACCTCTTGTAATCTTGCTTTTACTTCTACCCATGCCATTTTACTGAAACTAGGCCCTGAGATTACCACTTATTTTCTGATCACTTGTTATATCCAGTAATCCTTATTTCCTTGATTTTTGTGGCATTGAGCACTTATTAGCACCCTTCCTATTCTTGGCTCAACAAATACCACCACACTGGCCTGATTTTCTTCCTAATGGAAACCTTTATCTGTCTTTGTTAATTTCCCTATCCCTTAATACAAATACTTTGTAATAGCCTTAACTCTTTCTTTTTCTTTTTTTCTTTTTCTTCTTTTTCTTCTTCCCTCTACATAGTACTTTTTCTTTCATTTGTACTTCTTCAATCAGTGTATGTAGATGACTAATTCAACAAACTTTTTCTTTTTTTCCATTCCTCTAATATGCAAGCACTTTTCCTAAGTATTAAAAGTTGTCCCTTAGTTACTCAGATGGCACACTATATGTGCATGATGGAAGAAAGAAATCTAAGGGGTTATTTGTTGTTTTTTTTTTTTTTTCAGTCACAAAACTCTTAGACAAAAGATAAACAAAAGAGTCAAGAACAAAGATTCAGATCATTTGCTATAATGGGTGCTTCTGGGCTTAGCAAATTTTGCCATAGTCATGTATGGTGACTAAGTACATATAGTTTAGAAGGTAGTTTTTTTTGTTTGTTTGTTTTTGTTTTTTTTTTTTTGCTGAGGCAATTGGGTGCCCAGAGTCACACAGCTAGGATGTGTTAAGTGTCTGAGATCGGATTTGAACTCAAGTCCTCCTGACTAAAGGGCTGGTGTTCTATCCACTGTACCATCTAGCTGTCCCATTTTTTTTTTTTTAATAAAATAAATAATCAGGACCTTTATTGGAAAAGAAAAGAATGGAATTACAGTCTGGTCTTTTTCTCTATAAATGTTGATCTGAGCTTTTACTCCAAAGACAAAATAATAACATACACTCAGTTTGTGTGAGGCTTTCTTAACTCAGATTTTCCAGTTATATTCCATTAAGAAAAATAAAACAGCTAAGGAGTTCAGCATAAATATAACTCTGAAATATGTACTAGAATTCTAACTTTGTACTTAGTGTTGAATGTGTTATTTACTTGATAAGCATCTGAGGCTAGAGAATTTGTGTATGCTTTTCACTAAAATGCTGGTACACTAACCAGGGGAAACCAAATTCAGAAAACCAGTATAGTAGTCTGGGGAGACTGGCCTCAAAAAGTCGATAGCAGCTTTCTTTCTTTTCTGTGAGTCTTAGACCTCTCATCTGGTTTCTTGAGCAATTTACCCATTAGCTGTACTTTATCAAATGATGAGACAGGTTCACTAATACCAAAGTCCTAGAACATAATTGTGCATCATTTTTGAAAATATGTTTACTGGGCTTGAAGCACATTACATTAGGCTAGATGTTTACAGAAATTGGATAAAAGTAGTGTATTTTAGCACTATGTTGCAAAGCAATCTAAAGTGGATCTGTTACCCACAGAATGAATAAAACTTAGTTTACTTAAAATAGAACTTTAAGCAAAATGATACTGTTATTTCCCATAATTTAATAGCTTGAAGCAGTCATATCAGTCATATATGGTCATTTTGAGCCAAAACATTAGGCAAAGAGTTAATCAGGCTCTATATTCAAAACAGACCTAACGTTAAATAGTCACATGGGCCCAGTATTAAAAGGAATGTTTGTCTAACTCCTTTTAGCCATAATCATGTTTATGTTGATCAAAACAAATTCCATATTTTCTCAAGTCACTAGTGACCTCCTAATTATCATTAATTATAATAATATAATAAATAATAATTATCCTAATAATTAAGGACAGACTTTTGTCTGTCCTTATCTCTCAGTCTTTTTGTCAGTAGTATCCCATCCATCTTGATAATCTCTCCCACATTGCCTTCCATAATACCATACTCAGTCTTGGTTCTTCTACTTTTATTGTTCTGTCTTTTCTGACTCCTGACACCTACCAAGGTTTTAGTTTTTGCCCATTCCTATCTCTTCCCCTCTTTAAGGCTTCAAATAACTCTTGTGTTGATGACTTCAAAATTTACTTCTCCAACCCTTGACTTCTCTCCTAAGTGCCAAACCCACATTTTTATCCATATACTGTATATCTTCATCTGGACTTTCCCCTGCCCTCAAACTCATCTTGTCAGCATTTATCTTTTTTCCCCAAATAGATCTTTTAGTCAATCTTCCCAGATTTTGCTAATGATTTCACTCTTCAATCCCTCATAGTTGAAATCTTGGCATTATCTTTTATTTGTTCAGTCACCCAAGTAATAAATAGCTGATATTTGAACATTTTCCTCTAACTCCAGAGCCAGGATTTGCTAACATTATATTAATAATGTGGTTAATAATCGTTTTAAAGATTGAAATGTATATTCATCCCTTAAATGTGGTATCTTATCAGATTGAACTGTGAGTTGGCTAAATTTTATTATTTTGAAAGAAATTATGTTATTGTCACCAAGTGACAGTTTGGCAATTTAGCTATGCTTTTGAAAATATAAAATGGAATGACAGAACTAACAATTTGTACAGTTACAGCTCAGTCAGGCTTTTGAGTAATAGAATATTCTCTTTTAAGACATTGTATTCTGTAACTAAGGCTTTTGTTAAAAACAATTCTTTCTTTTACTTCCTTCTCTTCAGGTTTTGACCATATATTTCCTTGGGGACAAAGTAATAAGCAAGACTTGGTGTCTGATTTCAGGCCATATAATGTAGTGTTTGCCTAGTTTGTATTACACGGCTCCACCTCCACACATTATGAATTGTTTAAGTTAAAAGAACTGAGCAGACAGAATCAGCGCTTGAATCTCAAGTGTAGTTAGACACTACTTAGGGTACCTGAATTATGTACTTTAATGAGAATAGGCTGTTTTTGTCTAGCGTGTGTTGATAGAGAGCTAATAAAGGTAGATGTTCTGTAATTTGTATAAAATATGTCAGGTTTTTAAATATATCATATAGACATATATATATATATATATATATAAATTGTCCTTTTCACTTAAGGAGAGAAATAAATTATATTCTCCAAGGGTTTCATATTTTCATATGTTGTTCATATCAATTCTCTTAGTATCCTGAAGAACAAAAAGTGACTTATGACAAAAGTGTAATGCTTAATAAATTGATTGCAAACTACTGAAAGCTATTTTCCCTCAGTCTAAACTGTATGTACTTGTTTCTTTCACACAATTTAGGACTTGATGTTGACCATTTTCATCTTATGAATCATTGGATGAAAGGATTGTGTTATTGTCTGAAGCTTATTCTTTTGTAGCTGTCAAATGATGGTGTTTTAGAAGCATTGGCAGATTTTAGTGAGTCATTGACCATTTATTCCAAATCTAGATCTTTAGCCATAAATATTGGCTCAGTATCTGTTCTTTTGTGTATGTCTCTGCCAGTACAACATATTAGAATTCAGAATCAAAACAGAATTGCAAATCTTTTGACAAATAAGCAAAAAAGCTGAAGCATTTTTTTAATGAGGAAAGCAAATTATGTATATGAAGTTGGTAAGACATGTTATGTCTTTCTTGCCTAAATTATTTTTCTTATGATGGGAGTAAGATGTGGAGGAGAGCTAGGAGTTAATTATAGGTCTTCTGATTAGTATTCTTTTTTAGAGTTTTTTCCTGCTTGAAAAATGGCAATACTCAAATTTTTTCTCTTTATCTTTATTTTCCTTTTATCTTCATTTAAGATGATGTAGAACTTTAGTTTTTTCCTTTAAGAACTGAAACAGGAATAGTTTCTAGAAGGTACATGATAATCTATTGAATGAGATTCTTCTCAAAACGTCCTTTCTGTGTATTTAGAGGAGAGAACATTAATTCCTGTTTTTTTGTTTGTTGTTTTTTAAATAATAGTCTCCCTGTCATTGTAATGTTGTGGAATTTAATCATAGCAACCAAAGATAAATGAGTAAAATTGTAAATCTTGGAGGAATGAAAAAGTTTACTAATCAAGATTTTACTGGGGGGGAGGGTCAGGCGGGAGAGGCATTTCTAGTGTTTTTAGTTTTTTCATCTTTATTGTATAGGAAAAGAGGTTAGATCAGCAGGTGTGTAGCATATACATTTACACCAATAAAAAAGGATTAAAGAATAGATCACTTTTATCTGGGAAGAGTCAACTTTTTTTCTATTTTTATCACCCCAATTTTTTTTTTTTTATTTTTTTTTTTTTTGCTTTTTGCTGAGGCATTTGGGGTTAAGTGACTTGCCCAGGGTCACACAGCTAGGGAATGTTAAGTGTCTGAGACCAGATTTGAACTCAGGTCTTCCTGACTTCAGGGCTGGTGCTCTATCCACTGTGCCACCTAGCTGCCCTACACCCCCAATTTTTTTAAAATAAAAATTCTCATAAATGGAATTTTATTCTATTATTAATGTAGCATGGTGTTGATTCTGTTTTAAAATATTTCTTCTCTGTTACTAGATTTTTTATCTGATTTTTTTCTCTCAACTATTAGAATCTCTGAAGTTTTTATACTTCCAAAAATCAAAGATATAACACTTATCTGAAAAATTGCAGATTTTATTTTAGTTATATCTTTATATCTGGTCTTTGAAATATTCCTTGAAATTTGAAAAATGCCCAGTTTAAGGGGTGATATGGTTTTAAGGTAGGATTCTTTCAATAATGGAAAGTAATGGCGTTACTTTGAATAAACTTGCAGGGAAACAGATGTCATTCACGTAATAGTGAAACATCCCACTCACTGCTTCTCAGTCAGTAATTTCTGTTATATATAAACTCACTGATAAAATATTTGAATGACACTCATTTTAGGAGTGGTGCATTTGAAAATGATGTAGTATTTGAAGTCATAAGATCTGCCACTTACTACTTGTGTAGACTTGAAAAAGTCATTTAATCTCTTTGGGATTCAGTTCCCTCTTTTGTAAAATGAGATTAAAATAGAGGATCTCTAAGATCCATTGTGGTTCTAAATTCTAAATCTATAATTCCAGCTTGTTACTAATGAAAAAACTAAGAAACTTAAAAGAAAAAAAAAGCTGAATTTAGCTTAGAATTATTGTTTCTTTAATAGAGTGATTGTAATATGTCAAGCATAGTACAAAAAAACTTAAAACTTTATGTATTATTGGTGTGGCAGGTAGGTGGCACAGTGGATAGAGTGCCAGGCCTAGAGTCAAGAAAACTCCTTTCTGATTTCAAATCTGACCTCAGACATGTATTGACTGTGTGATCCTGGACAAGTTACTAAATCTTTTGCCTCAGTTTCCTTTTCTGTAAAATGAACTGCAGAATTAAATAAACAAACCACTCTTGTATCTTTGCCAAAGAAACCCCAAATGAGATCATGAGGAGTCAGATATGAATGAAAAATGGATGAACAATAAACCAAGAAATCATTGTTACCTTCCTCCTCTTCTAATTGTGTTAAGTGCTGGAGATACATATAAGATGTAGCCCACCTCATATTCAAAAAGGGAGAGACTACACAAATGGAGAGGTTTAGCTTCAAGTTTAAAAGAAAGAACTTTACAAACAAAAACTCTTCTGGGATTCAGTTTCTTCTATATAAAGTGAGGAGCTATCGAACTAAATGATTCCATAGCTGTCGTTCTCCCTTTGTGGAGAAGGGGCTTGCCATCCCGCTACCACCAATGGCAGTTGCCTCTGGTGGATAAGAAGCCTACAGGCCCTAGGAATAGCACTGCTCCTCGCATCAGCACCTAGTTAATGATGATCACCTCCCTTAATATTGTGGGGATAGCCCAATATTTAGAGCCTCAAAACCTAGGAATGGCAGTCCATCCACATCTCCATTCATCCCTTCACCTAAGAGACCCATCAGTCTGACTCATCTTTGCCTTTGTAGCCAAAATGGAGGGAAGTAACCTTTGCAGAAAAGGAATACAACATCCATATTGGTACTAAAATGAACCCCTGATCAACTGCCACTAACTGCTCTTGAACATTGGGAATAGCAACAGTTCTCCTTCATTACTCCCTCAATCACTGATCCTGCTTCCACTTGGCCCCTGTCACCATAGTCCAGGAACTCTTCTGGAGTTGTGACCAGGTGCCTTTTCTATGCAGTTGCTATGATCTCTGACTCCTAAGGAACCATTGATACTGAAGACTAAAAAAGTTTTAAGTTATTGCCACCAAAGTTCTTGTTGCCTACAAATGGTTCAGCATCAGAAATAATAAGATTGTTTTTGTTTTTAAAGAAAATATATTGCCACTGTAATAACACTATGGGTTCCTTCCACTTAACCTTGGAGCTAAATTTTTCTATATATATGGTTTCCCCCTTTTTGAATATGAGCTCTTTAAAGAGCCCATTCTGTCATAATTTTTCTATATATATCTCCAACACCTAGCACTTTTTTGGAATATGGGAAAGAGAGTAAGAATTTACATATTGCCCACTAGGTGCTAGGCACTGTGCTGAACATTTTTACAGTCATTCTCCCATTTGACTCTGAGTAGGTGCTTGTAATATCTCCATTGTGAAGTTAAAGAAATTGGCAAACAGGCTGTTACTTGCTCAGGATAACATAACTAGTAAATATTTGGGAGTTTGTAAGCACTTCATAAATGCTTGTTAACTTAAGTGATTCTGTCTATTTGGAAGTCAGAAGTAATGGAAATGAAATAATATGTCAGTGAGCAACTAAGTGGTACAGTGAATAGAGTGCCTGGCTAGGATAAGGAGATTCTTAAGGGTAGAGACTCTTCCATTTTTGTCTGAATATCTCTAGCACTTACCACAATGCCCCTAGCACATCATCAATTTTTAGTAGATGCTTTTTGAGTGAATAAATGAAACAGTACTGTGGCATCACTTCCTCAACCTTAATTCTTCATTGGGATTGGCAGCTATATTCTTCCTGGGGTGGGGCATCAAACCTCCTTAATCACATGACTCTCCCAACTACCATTATTGCCTAAGTTCCTGGCTCTAAGACTAGTACTTTTCAGGCATTCTGATGAAGAGGAAGGAAGAATGCAATAGCTTCTCCAACTACTACAGATTTAGTTTCCTTCTTTCCCAAATTACCTTTCAAACCATCATTAGCATCACATTCCCATCCTTTGTACCACTATCGAATCTAAGTTGGAAGTTCTCTCTGAGACTCTTTAGCCTCAATCTATATTTGTATAGGAATCTCACATAATCAAGTGATCATACAGATCTTTTTCAAAACTTCCAGTGAAATGTGAGACTACTAATTCCTAAGGTAGTCCATTCAATTTTTTAATAGTTGGCATTGATGGAACTTTATTTTGTTTTATTTTCCCTCTTCCATTATACCTACAATTTTATTTTTGCAACTTCTACATATTGTTTCTAATTCTAAGAAGATTATCTAATCATTCTTCCTAGAAGACAATCTTTAGAGTAATTAAAAATCACTATCATGTCCAAAAAGATCAAAGAAAGATTAAAAGGACTGGTATGTATAAACATCTCTATAGCAGCTCATTTTGTAGTAGAAAAGAACTGAAAAATAAGTGGGATATCTGTCAGTTGGGAAATGACTGGACCAAATTATAGTAGGTGAATGTAATTTAATATAAACGTTATTGAAATGATAAAGTGGCAATAGAAGACTTGTAAGAACTGATACAAAGTGAAGCAGGAGATAAATTAACAATAAGTGTTAAGACAAACAGCCTAAGATGACAGGAAAAGATATGACAAATGTTGGAGGGGATGTGGAAAAACTGGGACACTAAAACATTGTTGGTGGAATTGTGAACAGATCCAGCCATTTTGGAGAGCAATTGGAACTATGCTCAAAAAGTTATAAGACTGTGCATACCCTTTGATCCAGCAGTGGGCTTATATTCCAGAGAGATCTTAAAGGAGGGAAAGGGCCCCACATGTGCAAAAATGTTTGTGACAGCCCTTTTTGTAGTGGCTAGAAACTGAATGGATGCCCATCGATTGGAGAATGGCTGAATAAATTATGGTATATGAATGTTATGGAATATTATTGTTCTGTAAGAAATGATCAGCAGGGGAAAATTGGAAACTAGTGTGGAAGAAATTAGGGCTTGACCCACATCTAACACCACATACCAAGATAAGATCTAAATGGGTTCATGATCTGGATATAAAGAGTGATATTATAAGTAAATTAGAGGAACGTAGTATAGTTTACCTCTCAGACCTATGGAGATGGAATACATTTATGTCCAAAGAAGAACTGGAACTCTTAATTGGACACCAGATAAATAACCTTGACTATATTAAGTTAAGTTTTTGTACAAACAAAACCAATGCAGTCAAGATTAGGAGGGGAGCAATAAATTGGGAAATCATCTTTACATTTAAGGGTTCTGATAAAGGTCTCATCTCTAAAATATATAGAGAATTGTCTCATATTTATAAGAATTCAAGCCATTCTGCAATCGATAAATGGTCAAAGGATATGAACAGACAGTTTTCAGAGGATGAAATGAAAACTATTTGTAGTCATGAAAAGGTGCTCCAAATCACTATTGATCAGAGAAATGCAAATTAAGACAACCATGAGGTACCATTACACACCTGTCAGATTGGCTAAAATGACAGGAAAAGATAATGACGGATGTTGGAGGGGATGTGGGAAGGCTGGGACACTGATGCATTGTTGGTGGAGCTGTGAACGGATACAGCCATTCTGGAGAACAATTTGGAGCTATGCTCAAAAAGTTATCAAACTGTGCATACCCTTTGACTCAGCAGCATTTCTATTGGGCTTATATCCCAAAGAAATCATAAAGGAAGGAAATGGCCCAGCAATGTTTCTATTGGGCTTATATCCCAAAGAGATCTTAAAGGAAGGAAAGGGATCCACATGTGCAAGAATGTTTGTGGCAGCCCTTTTTGTAGTGGCTGGAAACTGAAGGCTGAATGGATGCCCATCAATTGGAGAATGGCTGAATAAATTATGGTATATGAATGTTATAGAATATAATTGTTCTGTAAGAAACGACCAGCAGGATGATTTCAGAGAGGCCTGGAGAGACTTACGTGAACTGATGCTGAGGGAAATGAGCAGAACCAGGAGATCATTATACACGGCAACAACAATACTATATGATGATCAATTCTGATGGACATGGCTCTCTTCAACAATGAAATGTTTCAAACCACTTCCAGTTGTTCACTGAAGAAAGCCATATACACCCAGAGAGAGGGATATGAAATGTGGACCACAATATAACATTTTCATGCTTTTGATTGATGTTTGCTTGCAGTGTTTCCTTTAATCTGATTTTTCTTTCTTGTAGATACGATTTTTCTTGCACAACAATAAGTGTGGAAATATGTATACATATATTTGATTTGTCAAGTATTTTAACATAATTAACATGTAGTGGATATCCTGCCATCTAGGGGAGGGGTAGGGAGTGGGGGGGGAATTTGTAACAGAAAGCTTTGTAAGGGTTAATGTTGAAGAATTACCCATACATATGTTTTGCAAATAAAAAAATTTAAATTTTTTTTTTAAAAAATGATCAGCAGGATGATTTTAGAGAGGCCTGGAGAGAACTGATGCTAAGTGAAATGAACAGACCCAGGAGATGAACGTGGCTCTTTTCAACAGTGAGATGATTCAGATCAGTTCCAATAATCTTGTGATGAAGAGAGCCATCTACACCCAGAGAGGAAACTGTGGGAACTGAGTATGGACCACAGCATAGCATTTTCACTCTTTCTATTGTTTCTTTGCTTTTTGTTTTCTTTTTTTCCCTTCTTGATCCAATTTTTCTTGTGTAGCAAGATAACTTGTATAAATCTGTATATGTATATTGTATTTAACATATATTTTAACATATTTAACATGTATTGAATTACCTGCCATTTAGGAGAGGAGGTGGGGGAAGGAGGGGAAAATTGGAAACACAAGGTTTTGCAAGGGTCATTGTTGAAAAATTACCTGTGCATATGTTTTGTAAATAAAAAAAACTTTAATAAAATTAAAGACAAACAGCCTTCAAAAACTTGAGAATGCTGATAATGCAGGGAATGACTGGTCACAATTCTTGGTACTGATAATGAAACATTATCCATTTCCTAATGGAAATGATAGGCATGATTCAGGATAAGATATATATATTTAGGTATGACTAGTGTAGGGATTTGTTTTGCTAAACTATACATATTTGTTACAAGAGTTGTGTTTTTCTTTTTGTTTTGTTTTACTCTGGGTTTTTTCCCTGGGAAGGGGAAGTATGGAGGGTATAGAGAAAATAATGTGTTTTAATTGAAAAAATAAAAATGGAAAACCACTATCGTGCTCCATTCCTCCTTCACCCTATCCCCATAAATCTTTACTTCAGACTAAATATACCCTAGTTCATTTAGCCAGTATTCATAGCATCCTGAGTCCTTTTGCCTTCCTTATTGCCTTTTCTAATTTGTTACTGTTATCTATCCTAAAATGTGGCACCTAGAATTAAACAAAATACTACCAATCTTCCAGATAGGACTTGACCTGAGAATAATATGATGTAGCTATCACCTGCTTAGTCCTGAACCACCATGCCTCTTTTAATGTAATCTAAGAACATAATAGCATTTTTGGTTTGTTTATTGAGATTTTAATCCAACCAAATCCCTTGATTTTTTTCAGATAAACAGTTCCTCAGATATTCCTCTTCATTAGTTACTTGGGAAGTCCATTTTTAAACTTTAAATACTTTATGTTTATCCTGTTTCTGTTAATTTAATGTTAACACAATTAATGCTGTTTTAAAATAATACTGTAACTAAAAGTGTTGCTTCCCCCATTGAAATTCAAGTTCCTTGAGAACAAGAACTGTTTTTGCTTTTCTTTGTATTCCCTATATTTAGCACAGTACCTGGAATATAATTAGCACTTAATAAATGCTTGTTAATTGTATTTTTAAAAACTGAAGTAAATTTTAAAAATTTATAAAAATGACTTGGTAAAATATGAAAACTATCTCAACAAAACTCTATAGTTGCTAAAGGATTATACTTGCATAGAAGGTATACAGCATTCCTATAATCTGAAAATCCCACAACTATCAATGATAAATTTAGAAAACAAAAATGTCAATATTTTTAAGAGAATATTTTATGGAATCTAACATAGAAACCTTTAAAAGATATCAGGCATCTGGCCCAAAGCTCAGGATTATATACCATACTTAAAGTTAATTGAAAAAAAGATTAAAGATTTCTATTGTAATAGCTTTGAAACTAGAGGCTTGAATTCATAGCATCGATTACTATTCTAAATTGAGAAATTGACCGGTACAATTCACCTGTGATTTGAATAATAATTTTGCTACAGTGTAATTTAACATTCATGTTGGTATTAGGCCCAACTTCAGTGGTTACCCTGTTCAGGTTCAATACTGGGATAAAATGAGATGCTCATAAAATCATTGAACAATTAGTGTTTACCTTGCTCTGACATAGCTTTTATAAATATAAGCCCATCTTGTTTCCTTCTGGAAATGCTATCTGCTCATAAGAGCAGGTTTTGGTGACTTCTGTGATCTTCAGAAATCCTACCAAGTCAAGGAAGACAACATACACGTAAATAGAGATATAAAAAACAATCAAGCTAATTAGGAAAGGCTTTAAGGCTCTCTTAAGCTGAATCTTGAAGGAGACCAAGAGTCCAGGAGCTAGTGGTAAAGGTGCAAGAACATTGCAGGCACTGGGGAAGTACTAAGGCATGGGGATAGGAATGGATTTCATGTGTGAAGAAAAACAGAACTAGTGTCACTGGTCTGTAGGGAGCATGGAAAAGAGTAATGTGTAATAAGGCTAAAAAGGCAATCTAGAGCCAGAGGATGAAAAGCTTTAAATATTCAGAGTAATGGATGAGTTGGGGAAGGAGAGAGAGCCTAGGAGGGGAGGTAGCCCAGGGGAGTGATGGGAATGACATAATCAGTCTTTTAAATTAGCACTTATTTCTGTGCGAAGGAGGTATTGGAATGGGAAGGGACTATGGAGCTATTGCAGTAGTCCATAAAAGAGGTGATGAAAGCTGTTAGTGGAGAGAAGGGGTAAATTATTGTGAGAAAAGTTGGTTTGTGCAAAAATGTTTGTAGAAGCCCTTTTGGTCATGGTAAGGAACTGGAAACTGAGAGGATGCCCATCAGTTGGAGAATGGCTAAATAAGTTATGGTATATGAATGTTATGAAATATTATTTTTCCATAAGAAACCATCAGCAGGATGATTTCAGAAAGGCCTGGGGAGACTTACATGTACTGATGCTAAGTGAAATAAGCAGAACCAGGAGATCATTGTATGTGGCAACAGCAAGATTATATGATGATTCTGATGGTTGTGATTCTTTTCAATAGCAAAGTGATTCAGTCCAGTGGTCTTCTGGTGGAGAGAGCCATCTGTACCCAAGAGTACTGTGGGAACTGAGTGTGGATTACAACATAATATTTTCACCTTTTTTTGTTTTGCTTGCCTTTTGTTTTCTTTCTCATTTTTTTTCCTTTTTGATCTCTTTTGTGTAGCATGATAATTGTGGAAATATGTATAGGAAAATTGCACATTTAACATTTAATGGATTATTTGCTGTCTAGGGGGAGGGAGTGGGGGAAGGGAAGAAGAAAAAAAATTGCAACACAAGATTTTGCAAAGGTGAATGTTGGAAACTATGCTTATGTAAATTATAAAGAAAAAAAAGTGATAGAAATGAAAAAAATTGGAAATTTGATTGGATATGTGGTATGCATGATGGTGCAACCTCAGTGTCATCTTCAGTTTCTAAAGTCTGAATGACCAAAAAGACGATAGTACCCTCAAAAGAAACACAAGAAGTGTCCACTTGGAGTATATTGATAGAGGGAGATACCTATAGGACATCAAATTCAAAATGTCCTTTAGGCAATTTATAATGTGAGACTGGAATTCTGGAGAACAATTAGAATTGCATGCATAAATCTGGCAGTCATCAGCATAGAGAAGATAACTAAATCCAAAAGTGCTGATGAGATCAACAAGTGAAACAGTTTTGAGAAAAAAACAAGAACCCATGAGAATTTTGGAGCATATCCTGTGTAGATAACAAAGAGCAGGGGCAGCTCGGTGGCTCAGTGGATAGAGCACCAGTCTTGAAGTCAGAAGGACCTGAGTTCAGATATGGCCTCAGACACTTAACACTTCCTAGCTGTATGACCCTGGGTAAGCCACTTAACCCCAATTGCCTCAGCAAAAAGCCAAAAAAAAAAAAAAAGAAAGAAAGAAAGACTGGTGATTATACTAATTATGCCAATAGATACCTGTTTATACATAGGTATAGATAGACATGTCTGTTGATATACATTTTTTTATACCACTAATGAAAAATTTATTCTTTTTTCTTTTAGGAAATAATGCAAAAGGTGTCTCTAGGCTCCTGATCAGTGAACAAGGATTTGAGACAAAAAACCAAGCTCATGTTTTCTCCTGATCAAGAAAATCATCCATCTAAGTCACCAGTAAAATATGGTGAACTCATTGTCTTAGGGTAAGGCTTCATAAACATAAGAATATCTATCCAGCAAAAACTGGTACTGTAGAATTGCTAAGGCTTGAAACAGTAATATTGGGTCAGACTGCTATAAAAATGAAAACACTTTATCATTCTATTCTTAAGGTTTTCAAAATGCCATACAGACACTAACCTCATATTGTCAATAAATATGGCATGTCTGACAAATGGGGAAACTTAAGACACTTAACCAAGGCCACATAACAATTCATTAGAAACTTTTCCTTGGTGCTTTCTTTTTCTCACCATAAGATGAAAGATTTGCCACACTGAACTGAAGAGCTGCCTCTGTTCAAGTTGGAATTAGCTCCATAACTCTGTTGTGAATAAAAAGTATGCTTTTTTTGATGCTTAAAACCCATTTTTCCTCCTTTTTGTGAAGTCTGCAAAATATATCAGTGGCATTTCATCTATGTATCTCATTGACATACTCCCTGAATTTAGGAACTGGAAGAAATTCATTTATTTATTCCTTCTTGTAATCAGTTGATCAAATAAACTATGACCAGGTCAGTCCTTCTATCTAATGCCAACTTCCACAGGAAAATCACTTCATGGTATTCCAAATATCGACAGTAACAATCAGGATGGTACAGGTGTCCCATGTATAAAAATGTTCGGTGCCACACAGAGTATTAGTAATTGAGAAAGCAATGAAGTATGATGGAAAGATGACTTAACGCTATAAATCAGAAAATATATTCTAATCCTACCTCTGTCACTTGTGTTACTTTGGGCAGGTCATTTTTCCTATAGGCCATGGATTCCGAACCTGGGGTTCATGAAATTTTAAAGATATTTTGACGATTGTATTTCAATATAATTGCTTTCCTTGACAATCATATGTATTTTATTTTACACTTTTAAAACAATTCTAAAAAGGGATATGGAGGTTCTACCAGACTATCTGAGAGGTTTAAAAAAGAATCCCTGCTGTAGGTTTTAGTTTTCTGTAAAAGAGGGAATTAGATAAAATGTTCTTTAGGCTTCTTTTAACATCTAAAACTTTGAGCATTATCACAAACAAAGCTTTTAGACTATTTTTTGAATTTAGTATAATAATTAATATACTATTTCAACTTTAAATCATATAAGTGATGGGATGACATAGCTCACTTCTGAAAAACTGTGTGAGGTCTTAATTCCCTTAGCAAAAGAGTTGAGAGCCATTTGAAGAACAGTTTGAAATTCAGCCCATATGTTTTTCCATATCACATTCATTTCCAACTAACATTTTGTTGTCTTCTCCTTATTTCTTTTGATCTCCCACAGCAGTCACTTCTATATATGATGCTCCTTTCTTTAAAATGAAAGTGATGCTTCCCCCTACAATCTAAAAGTAACAAGATAAAGCTGGAAAGGCTTGTTAATTTTATGCTGTTGCTGCTTGGGAAAATACTTTGAGCTTCAGTGTACAGTTTTGGGACAGACAAAACACAGATTCTTAAGGGGGAGGAATGAGTCAGAACTAAAGAGAGGTTAGTAAGAGGATAGAGGAATTGCAGTGGGACTAATGGTACCACACTGGTGCCAACCATAACTGGTATTTGTATTAGTTAATGGATTAAAGATTCAGAGATTTTTCTGGAATAATTGTTACATATATATGATGTGTTATTTATATTTTTTAAATTATCATTACAATCTCTGAAATTTAAAACTACATTTTCCATGTCAAACTAATCTTTCCCTCTTTCTACTTGAATTAGACAAGAATTCAAGGAGCAACATTCAGTTCTTTAGCTTAAGATAACATTTTTGGTTTTGTGATCCTTGGCCTCTGCTACAGACCTATATCAAGCTTTTAGAAACAGATGAGAAGAGTGGCCAAAAATAGGGCCAATGTAGCTCAGGATTGAGGGAGAAGTTTGTTCTGAAGGTCTTGCTTGTTTGGCCCTTTGTTAATATTAGCTTGATCTCTAAAAACCACTGATTCTGCAGACAGTATGTAGCAATAGAAAAAAATGTCCACAAAGAGATTTTCTAGTTAGCATACATCTCAGTTAAATAGGTAGCCTATTTTACATATTTCTGTCAGCATACTATATGTATGCATTGGAGAGTTCATTTTCTTCAACTAACACATCTAAAAATTCCTTATTTTAAAATTTCATCTATTTAAAGTTTTTGCTCCACAATTAAAGCAGAGTCTATTTTGAACAACACGTACTGTACTTTTAAAGGTTGTATTAGCACATGCAGTCACCATTTTTTAAAAAAGTGAGTCATAAGTAGATAGCTGCTCTGCCATTAATCAACCCTTGATTATCTTGGATAGTAAAGGGGGAGAGGTGCTATTAATTAAGAACAATAGATAATCCAAAAGTCATTTCTCTGTAAATGTGAAATAAGACAATCCTAGTTAACAGATTCTCCCCCCTTCCCCTCTCTCTCACCTCCCCCATTTCCCTCCTGTCAGCATCTGGTATGGGAATCATCTATAGATGGGAGAAGATTCTGACTGTAGATAACAACTTGGGAGGTAATTGAGAATTTACTTTGCTAGGGGAAAAATAGTAAGGTTATAATCACAAGTGGTCATGTAACTTTTTTTTTTTTCCTTCATCAGGTATAATGGGTCACTCCCAAATGGTGATAGAGGAAGGAGAAAAAGTAGGTTTGCTTTGTTTAAAAGACCTAAGGCAAATGGGGTGAAGCCCAGCACTGTGCATATTGCCTGCACCCCTCAAGCTGCAAAGGTAATTGGATTTCTGTATGAAAGTAAAAAGTGAACTTTGGGTGGGGAAATCAAGTGTGTTTGAGTTGATTATCCCATTCTAATTCCTCTTCAGAGCCTAGAGAACTCCAGGTTCACTATCAGGAAATATCCCAGGGCTCTCAAAGACTATATAAGCAGGAGGCTCTGTTAAGACTTGAAAGATTTAGACTGTGATCTTCCTGACAGATGATATATCAGAAGACCAGTCTTAAGTGTGAAAGCAGAGAGACAGACAGATGGCGGGAGTGGAGGGAGTTAAGGAGAGGTGTGTGGTGGAGAGGAGGAGGGTATGTGTCCATATCCATTCCAGCAACTCAGGAAGTCCAGACTGCTGAGCCATGGAAATATTACTGTCTGGCAGACTGAATCACAGATCCTTTGAAGTATGAGATGATTGTATTCTCATTTTCACATTTCTACTTCATACTTCCTTTCTCAGAGCTTAGACAGTTATCAGTTTTCTGTATCTTAATATAGGAAAGATTAAAGGAATATTGGTATGAATCAATATAAAGTTATAAGAAAGAGCTTAGATAAGATTTCTCTGTTCAAGAAGCTTAGCCCTAAGTTCATAATTCAAACAAATCTATCCACTTCATACCAAAAATCAAACTGTAGTTATTGCATTGGTTTTTTTTTTAAACATTTAACCCCCAGATTGAACCCTTCCTTCAAAACAAAACAAAACACTCCCCTGCATTACTAACACCCCAAACAGTGACCATTTCTGACACTGTATACATTTTGTCATAGTAGTCTCTTGCCTCTCATTTCTCATTGTATTTGGGTAAGTATATTGGATTTTAGCACTGGTAGCAAAATTTTTTTTAAAACTGGAAGCTTCCTACAAGCTTTTCAGGGGAAGGAAAAATTAAGAAGGGAAAGAGTTATTTAGGTTCTCTCTTCTATGAGCTTTCTATCAATAATACAGTGACTCTGAAAAATTATATTTCAATTAAAGGATAGGCAACTGCAATTTTTCTTATTTTATTAATTAACCCCTTGCTATCAGGAAGTGTACCCCAGCTTCTTGGACTACCAGAGTACAATTATTGTGCAATCTGAACTCTTTAAGAAATAAGTATTTTAACTTTAGGGAGTGGGGGGGGGACTAGAGATTTGATGGTAAGTAGAATACAGTGTGTAATTTTTGATTACCATTCCCAGTGTACAGCCTCCAGTATTTGTGTTGATAGTATACTACAGACATTAGCTTTAATTCATTTGGTTCTCAAAGCAAGAATTCTTACATCTTCTTTAAACTGAAATTTTCCCAAAAGGCAGTAACTGTCATTGTCTTTGCTTCCTAAAGCACAAATACTTATTTAGCTATCCCTAGTCTCATCCTGGGCAGTAGAGAAAAGAATGATCAGAATATGTGATACAAGTACTAGTATCAGTGAAAAATTTAGTGAGTATATTTGGGCAGCTTCTCGATTTTTGAGGAAGATAAATTGACACAGAGTGTGTGTGTACTTGAGACACACACACGTGCTTGAGAATATCTCTCTTTAAACTTGCTTTTGTCCTCTCAAACATACTCTCAGTTAAGGAACTTTCCCAGTTCCCATGACTTACTGTGTTCCACTTCAGCTAATATCTAGTGACCTTACCATTGAGATAACCATTACCATGTTTCTTTTCAACGATAAATTATGTGAAATTCCTCTGTCTGACCATAAAGTATCCTTCCATCTCTCCCTTTATTTTACTCTTTCTATACGTATTCTTCAACTCCATGAATTCCAGGCCCTTCTTTCCTCAATATAGTTTTCTAAACTTCCACTCTTATTCTGACTTCATTTTTTATTTCCCAGTCTTGATCTTATAATTAAGCAGTTTAGCTATATACTGCCCTTTATGCTTAAATTTATTTTCTTCTTGTCCTATTACCAAACATGCTTTTGTTTTTTGTAAAACACCAACCCTAAATTATCAGCACTTTCTTTTCTCCTATTCACATTTTGCTGAATCATGGTAGAGAAAATCACATGTTTCTGCTCATTGGCCTTTATACAAATGTCTGTTACCTACTTAGTGTCCTACAAGGTAATCAATTTACTTTTCTCTAATTCACTATTTGGGTATTCAGGTGCTGGATGGAGTGCTAGGCCTGGAATCAAAACCAGGCTCAGAAAATTATGAACTGTGTGACCCTGGACAAGTCACTTTACCCCTGTTTGGCTTGGTTAGGAACCAGACATCTGTAAAATGAGCTGGAAAAGGAAATGGCAAATCACTCCAGTATCTTTGCCAAGAACACTCCAGATGGAGTCATGAAAAATCAGACACAACCGAACAACTACAAAATTCACTGTTTAGCAAATTCAACCATAGAATTTATTCCAAACCTTCTCTTCTCATATCCCACATCACCCCTTTCTCCCTTGGCAGAGGACTTTGTCTCATATTTTATTGAGAAAATAGAGGGACAATTAGATGGCACAGTGAATAGAGCACTGGCCCTGAAGTTAGGAGGACCTGAATTCAAATATAGCTTTAGATACTTAATACTTCCTAGCTGTGTGACCCTGGGCAAGTCATTTAACCTCAATTACCTCAGCAAAAAAAACAAAAAATTAGAGAGAGAAAAGAGAAAATAGAAACCTTCTACCAGGAGCTTCCTCTTTCTCTCTTCTCTACATCACCAAATCTTTTGAAATTATCCCTAATCTCTTCTCTTTGGTCAGGGTAATGAAGTGCTTCTTCTCCTTTTCTCCTCTTCTTTTGCCCTTGACCCCACTTTGCCCCTAACTTTCCATCTCTGCTGGCTTCTTCCTGTTGCTTATAAACATAGCCAAATCACATCTTCACATATTGTAAAAAGAGCTAAATTAATTGCCACTGCTTTCTTTCTTTTCACTTTATTTCTTTACAATCTGGCTTCTGTCCTTATAATGCAACTGAATTTGTTTCTCCAAAACTACCAATTCTTAATGGCCAAAACCATTTTTACTTAACCTTCATTCGTTTGATTTCATTTTAGCATTTGAAATTGTTGACACATCACTCCTTCCTTTCTTGAATTCAGTAAGATAATTTTTTTTTTTTTTTTTTTGAGGAAATTGGGGTTAAGAGACTTACTCAGGGTCACACAAGTAGGAAGTGCTAAGTGTGTCTGAGGCCAGATTTGAACTCAGGTCCTCCTGACTTCAGGGTTGATGCTCTATCCAGTGCACCACCTAGCTGCCCCAAGATACTTTTTCTTACATGGTTTGTTTTGATGTGACTTTCTCCTAGTTCTGTCTGTCTGACTATTCCTTTCAGTCTCCTTTGCTGGATCATTGTTTAAGGCATATCCCATAACCCTATGCCCATGAATGATCCCTAGGCATCTGCCCTAAACCGTTTTTTGTTGTTGTTGTTTTTGTTTTTTTCATTCAACACCTTTTTTTGCTGCTTTCTCATCACAGCCCATGGGCTCAATTATCATCTGTACATGTAACTCAGATCCTTGTATAGCCCTAGTCTTTCCCCTGTGTTCTAATCCCATGTTACCGGCTTTTAGTTGAACATTGCCAAATGGATGTCCCAACAGTTTCTCAAACACAGTTGTGTAAAATAGATGTGTCTGTCCTTCCCTGAACTAAGGGCAAATGTACTCTTTCTTAAGCTATCTTTTCTTCTTAACTTCCCTGCTTTTGTTGAGGTCACCACCGTCCTTTTACTCACTGAATTTTGCAGTTTCAATCTGTAACTTCTCTTTCCTCTACCCCAGAAAACCAATCAGTTGCCACTTGTTGATTTCACCTCCATCATATTTATTATATTTGCCCTTTTCTCTCCACTCACATAACCAATACCCATATGTAGACAATTATAACCTCCTCCTAATTGGGTTTAGTCTTCAGTCTCTTTCTTCTGTCCATTTTTTACACAGCTGCCATATTAATATTCCTAAAGCATAATACTATGTTATTCTTCTGTTCAGGAAACTTCATTGGCTCTCTGTTGCCTAGAAGACACAGTCTCCTCTACTTGGCATTAAAAGCCCTTCACAATTGAACTCCACCCTGGTTTTCCAGGCTTATTGCATAGTCATACTTGTCCCCATCATATCTAAACCAGCTTCTGCCAGTCTTTATACATAAAACCTTTTTTTTTTTTTTCATGCCACTGGCACCAACTGTTCTCCATGCCTGAAATGCTCTTTTTCACTTATGTTTTTTGGAATCCTTATACTTCAAGACTCTGGAAATGTCCCTACATAAGAATTATTCCTGTCCCCCTAGGTGATAAGGCTCTCCCTCACCCCCAACTCTTCATGTGTTGTATTTACTCTATTTTTTATTTAATCTGAATTCACATTATTGTCCCTCTTCCCCTATTCCTAGCACATGAAAGCTTTTTATAGTACAAATGCTTGTTGAATAAAGAAAGGGGCTTATTACTCAGGCAGTGGGGATTTGGGACTGGCATTTAAAACCTTAGCTTTCAGAAAACCCAATAAGACCTCACCAAAGACCTAATTTGATCAAATTTTCATCACTATCCCTAAAAGTAGAGTTAGCTGAAAAATAATTGGAATTTTTCTTTGTGTTAATAAGCATTTTGTCATCAAGCTTTGACTTTAAAATTTGTATATGACATTATAAAATTTTGTCTTCTTGATGTCATCCTTTACAGATGAGCCATTACATTGAGACCAAGTATAAATGTGTAATATTGAAGCTTTAATCAGGAAACATTTGTTCATGAGCTTTTTTGCGGTGGAAAAGTTAGAATTGTGGTCACATCAGCATCATTTTCATTTCCTTTTGTGATGCTTAATCATTCTATGTACCTTTTTATGTCTAGCCAGCATATGGCTAACACTTGGCATCACTAAGTGTGTCTCTCATAGCAACATCTGTGAAGCTAAAAGCATGGTTAAGAGCCTGTTAAATCTGCTTTTCTATAACTTTATTCTTTCATTTTAATATCTCTTTATTTGTCCTTTATTCTGACTTCATTCTTTGGTTTCAAAAAGATTTTTATTCAGTCCATACATGTCCAATGACTTTTGATTATCTTCCTTTTAAAACAATTTTAAATTTATTTTTCAACCTTTATGTAGTCTTTTGGCTTAGATTACTTAATTTAGAATATTGTATGATATTATACACCAAAGATTTATGGTATGTTTTAAATCTTAGAATTAGAAGTCAAACATTTACTGCTTTGATCTATTCTTTCTAAAATCTGTTATTGCAGCAGCTTAGCATATATTGCATTGATAACATCTAAGCCTTCACATTTGATGTTCAAAATCCATATTATGTTGTTATAAAGACCTAAGGGATATGTAGAAAATTGGTCCCTATTAGAACTAAACTTCAGAAGAAGAAAAAAAAACTAAACAGATTTATTTTATAGAACAATTATGTCTGTCTTATTTTTTTCTTTTGTAGGCAATAAGCAATAAGGACCAACATAGCATATCATATACCTTATCTCGAGCTCAGACCGTGGTGGTTGAATATACTCATGACAGCAACACTGATATGTTCCAGGTATTTAAAAGACTGCATTTTTTTTTCTTAAATAAATTTCATCAGATCTTCATCCTTAATTTTGGATTTGGAGTATCTTTTTTTGTTTTTTTAAACAATCAAACAATTCTTTGAAGTTCTTGATTATGTCCCATGGAATGGGGGGAAGTGTCCTTTTTAAGATTAATTTTTTTTTTTTATTAAAGCTCTGTATTTTCAAAACATGCATGGATAATTTTTTTAAAAGCTTTTTATTTGCATAACATATGTATGGGTAGTTCCTCAACATTGATCCATACGAAGCTTTCCATTACAAATTTTCCCCCCTAGTCCCCTCCCTTCCCCTAGATGGCAGGAAGTCCACTATATGTTAATTATATTAAAATACTTGACAAGTTGAATATATGTATACATATTTCCATACTTATCTTGCTGTGCAAGAACAATTGTATAAGATTAAATTTTAAAAAAATAAACCTTACTATATACAAAAAATTCTTTTTGAAGTTTTTCAGAATATACTTCTAATGTATTATGGGACATTTCTTAAAGTAGCCTCTGTGCAGGTAAATGTTTGAATCTGATGTACCTTTTTAATGTACCTTCTTGTTTTTATCAAAAAATGGCAGCCTCAATGAAGATTTGGATTAATGATCTTATTAGATCCTACAATGAAATTCCACTGGAATCAGCACAATTGTGCTGACTTTTAATGTTGGAGTTTTTCACTGGCAACCAGTTAAAATGCCACTCAGTATAATTTTTAAATTCAGTTTTTCAGAGCTCAAGAAAGTTTTTCCTAACATAAACACTTCGTTGTGACTTTGCTGGTAGAAAAACCAGATATTTCTGCATCAAATTATTTTTTTTTAAAAATTATAATCTTTTTAGTGTAAACTTATCTGATGTATTAGTCTGTGACTTGAAGAATTGACTTTCTCTTAATATTTCTGGTACCTGGCTATCTGTTTGGGCCAGTATGTTTTCTAGTCTGCTAAATATAGCTTCCAGTTATAATTGCCATAGCTGGCAAAAGAAGTATATATATATTATTCTCAATGGATTAGGCCATGGATCTTCTACTATTTCCTCCCATAGTCAGCAGCAACATATTTCAGGTATAGTTTAAAACTAGCATTCCCTATAACAAACATTTTTAGAATTTGATGATGTTTTATAGACCCATTTTCCTTTTTTATATATAACTTCATTAAAACTATTGATTTACTTTTTTCAACTCCAGTCTGTGATAAGGCGTGGCTTTTCTTGCCAAGATGAATACCTCTATATTCACCACTTATCCCATCCTCTCATATCTTGTATAGAAAATTGCCACTACAATCATTCTCTTTGTTGCCTGATTCTGTTTCTCTGCCTCTTTTCTCCCACTGTGTCTGTCTGTTTCACTTGTTCACACACACACATTCACACATTCACTTTCTCCCTTTTCCTCTGTATCTGTCTCTCTCTCTCTGGCTTAGCATTTCTATCTCTGCAGCATATCCTTTCTTTTTATTCCTATCTCCCAATCAATAATTTCCATTGGCTTCCTATTAACTCAGTGTTGATTTCCCTGTTTGATTTTTAAAGCCCTTCCCACTTTGGCCCTATTCTCTCTATCCTGTTTTTTAAATAGTTGCTTCTTTTTTCTGTACTTTGTGGTCTGGTCATACTAGTTTTCTTGTGCCCCTCATGTGTTCATCAAAGGACTTTCCATCCTTTGTGTCTAAAGTATACTCCTTCCCCACTTTCACTTTTTAGAATTCAAAACTCAGCTCCAAGTGCTTACTTCTGCATGAAGCCTTTTCTCAGTTTTCCCAAACCCCCCACACAAAAAAATCACTTTATATTTATTTTGTGTTTATACACACTTATACTATGTATAAGTAAAAAATATCTTCTTTGTATATATACAATCACTGATCGAATATAAACTCCTTGAGGACAGAGATTATTCATTTCTCCCTTTGTATCTTTGTCACTTAACACACTGGCTGGACCATAATAGATTTTTGGCACAAAGGATGTGTTAAGCTTGGGAACCATCAGTGTACTTTGTAAAAGCTTTGTATACTGTTTCTTCAAGTACAAAGATACCTATAAACCAGAAAGTTGAAGTTTTTAATATTCCAAAAAGATAATATGAAAACCTTGTTACCTTTCAGGAAGATAACCACCAGTCAAAAGGCACAATTGTGTTTATAACTTTATTTGTGCTTTAAAACAAAAAAAACAAACCAAAAAACCTATTAAAAAGGTTCAACGAGGTGAAGAATACCTTTTCCAAATCCTTGGATTAGTTGGAAACTCTTTTTTTTTCTCTAATATCTACACTTTGCAACTTTTAAAACTGGCTCATGTTTTCTGAGAGCCCATGGGCTCATGGTATGAACTAATGACCTAGACTAACACAAATATGTATATATTAACTCAATTGGAAAAATGTTTCAAGGTGCCATTTAATGGAGGCAGCCCTTAAATTGAAATTAATTTTAAGTTGAAAATGACATTGCCATGGTGTAGGGATAAAGTATTACGGTTTTTAATCTACTTATAATTCAGCTGTCAGGCAAATCTCATTTATATAAAGCATGGAAGAGAAGTTTTGGAATGGTAAATAAAGCAGTGTGGTATAGTAGAAAGAACACTGGCCTTGGAGTCAGAAGAACCATAATCATTCTAGTTATCTTACTAGCTAGGTGACCTTCTTCAAGTCAATTAACAGTTATGAGCTTCAGTTTCATTATTTTAAAAGAATAGGTGAGATGGGGAGAAAAGAAAGTTAATACTCAACTTGCTTAATTCATGCAGTTGTCATTAGTATAAAATGAGAAGATGTGTATAGCAAACCACTTTTTTAAACTGTTAAGATAACATGAAAGTAAAGTGATGGTCCACACCCACACGCACCACACATATTCTGAATAGCCAAAGTAGATGTCATTAAAAATGTAAATTCCTAATGAATCTTCTGTAGGCTCCCTTCCAAACTAAATTTGTACATAGTTCCAACAAGTTCTTTGACTTCTCTACCCATATTAGAAACATAAAATAAACTAGTTCGAAAAGCATAATTTTTGAAGGCCATTGTTGGTAAGGACTCATTCCTAAAGACCCCTCAATAGACTGTGAGGACACAGTAGTGCAGATATTGCTGTTCATAATGGCTGCATTCAGCAATGATATTAAGTCACTGACATGTTTAGTTATAGTCAGTATATTTTAAGAAGGCAGGACATTGTGTAGAATACATGTTAAATTTATGTTAATCTTTATCTGGCAAGAAGGATTCAGATAATTCGCACGGTAATTCAAAGTCGCAAATCTATACTTAAACCCATGCTTCAAATATTCTTCCAAAATTGTTGGTTTCTAAGGACATAATGATCCCATATTTGAGAGTGGTAACTCTGAGCCTTAAACTTGAGAGGTTTACTGCTCTGATCCTTTTATTCTCCATTATGTTAACTGAGTTTTCTTCAGAGATTTTATAATCTTTTATTTCTTCCCCAGATTGGACGATCTACTGAAAGCCCTATTGATTTTGTGGTAACTGATACAGTTCCTGGAAGTCAAAGCAATTCTGATACACAGTCAGTGCAAAGTACTATCTCAAGATTTGCATGTAGAATCATATGTGAACGGAATCCCCCCTTCACAGCCAGGATATATGCTGCAGGATTTGACTCATCAAAGAACATCTTTCTTGGGGTAAAAAAATTTTTCCTGAATCATGCTTTGTGTTATTTATACCAGCTTGTAATTTATAATTACAGATAAATGGACTTTTTTTCATTGTTGCTCTTCTTTTAGGAAAAGGCTGCCAAGTGGAAGACTGCAGATGGGCAAATGGATGGTTTGACCACAAATGGAGTTCTTGTTATGCATCCACGCAATGGTTTTACTGAAGACTCTAAACCAGGAGTATGGAGAGAAATCTCAGTATGTGGAAATGTATTTAGCCTGCGTGAAACCAGATCAGCTCAACAAAGGGGGAAAATGGTAAGTTCTCTCTGATTCAGTTTTCTACAGTCAAGACACCAGCTATCAATAGTAATTTGAAATAAATGGATTCTTATGCTTGCAAACAGAACTACTTCTTCACACCTACTAACACAAGATTGCATGAGATTTATATATAAATTATATGTAAAATATAAACATACTAAACATGATACTAGATGATAACTCACCATTTCATATTCTTGTGATTTCTTTTGCATGTTTCTCCTATTTAGTCATTCTGAAATCTAAAATTTTCTAAAATGAAAGCTGCAAAGGATCTAGATGGTGTTTTGTTCTATGTTATCTAGCTACATTTAGTCTGAGATTTTCATATCTTTTGCTTATAGTTTTTAATCTGGTTAAAAATAGTGTTAACATTTCAATTATCTCCCATTACTTTGCAGTTAAAAAAAGCATTTATTATCTCAAGTTACAGCATCTAAATTTCTAAGCATCTTTTGTGTTATGACTTTGCCCCAAGATTTTGATGAGTTCCTAACGAGCAGTAAGGGAGTATTTAGTATTCTTTCGAAGCACGCCAGAACTAAAATGGTCATGTGTAGAGCCAATTTAACCCGGCTTCTTCTTTTCCTTCTCTGCCCAGGTGGAAATTGAAACGAACCAGTTACAGGATGGCTCTTTGATCGACCTCTGTGGCGCCACCTTGCTGTGGCGGACGGCAGAAGGCCTTTCCCACACTCCCACAGTCAAGCATCTGGAAGCTCTGAGGCAGGAGATCAATGCCGCGCGGCCCCAGTGCCCTGTGGGGTTCAACACACTTGCTTTTCCTAGTATGAAAAGGAAAGATGTTGTTGATGAAAAGCAGCCTTGGGTGTATCTGAACTGTGGCCATGTTCATGGGTATCACAACTGGGGTAACAAAGAAGAGAGGGATGGGAAGGACCGGGAATGCCCCATGTGTAGGTCGGTTGGCCCCTACGTCCCCCTCTGGCTTGGCTGTGAAGCTGGATTCTATGTGGATGCAGGCCCTCCGACTCACGCCTTCAGCCCTTGTGGGCACGTGTGTTCAGAGAAAACAACTGCCTACTGGTCCCAGATCCCACTTCCTCATGGCACTCACACTTTCCATGCGGCCTGCCCCTTTTGTGCACACCAGCTGGCCGGCGAGCAAGGCTACATCAGACTCATATTCCAAGGACCTCTAGACTAATCAATGTGCACTAGGGTAGCACTAAATTTATAAGCTAAGTGATGCAGGTTTTTTTCACCAGTTGTCTACAAATTTCTCTGCTTTGATCATTTACATTAAGATGAAGACTTTTTTGGGAAAAAAATTTTTGTATTTGTAACAAAAATTCCTGAGCAAAATCTGGAAGAGTCAAGCAAAGGAATCTGGTGCCATTCCAGACTTCCATATTCTGTGTCTGAGTATATATTTTGAAGAAAGAATTAATTCAATGCCTTCGTTTCTGTGTTTTTTGAATCACTCATCCTCGGTGTCTGAGATGTTTTGTATTGCTGAGGTGTACTGTTGGTTCAAACTATGTTAGTTTACAGTTTGAATGCAAACATTGTAAAATATGACAACATGTACATTAACTTTCTTTTTCTATTTATCTTCGTTTTAGAAAATATCTGAGTGTATTTGCTAGAGTAGCACAGTAGTGTAATATCCCTGGAGTGGATGCTTTGAGTCACTAGCAGAGGGCAGGGATTTGCAAGGTTAGGAAAAACATTATAAAACAATCTTTTCTTTTTTAATCAAAAATAATATTAAATTTGATAGATTTAGTAGAATGCTTTGTAAAACAGAATTCATGCAAATTACATTGTATAAGATTTGTTTGTTTCTAACCACATTAAAGATAATTAGGAATGATTTTCTTAAAATGTTTCTCTAGTGTGTAGTACTATAATAAAAGAACTTATCACTAAGAAACATTTTATATGCTCCTTTGAATATGCAATTTAATCTAGATTATATCTTTTTCTCCCATGATAACTAATCTGTTTTTAGTATTAGCAACATTCGGCAGGTTAATTTTTTTTTTTTTTTGACACAAACTGGTTCATCTGTTCACTGGAAAAATCTTTCATAATTAGAAACTGCATAAATTATCACGGAGGGAGAGTAACTTGACTTTTTAGAAAAAAAAAGATGCTTCAATTGGATGTTCTACATTTGGCCTAATCTTCAGATTTGGAGATATAAAAATGCAGGCATAGATACAATGGGCCGAATGGCAAAAGCATGTCTTTGAACTCAGAAGACCAATAAATACGTAACCTATGGGCTTAGGTCCTCAAAAGAGTTGGTTTACATTAGAACTTTTAGTTAAAATCATGGGAATCAGTATTCCCACAAAGCACTGGTCACTTCAGCAAACTCATACTTGAGTAGGTGATAATAAACAATAGTGACAGAAATGAAAGAAATTGTACACAAAAAGTCTGCTCATGAAACAGTAGCCTTTAAAACTTTGCTTTCAGAAGCATGAAAAATTCCCTCCTTTTTTCATGCACTGATACACATGAAAGTTATAGATAAATGTGCTACATGAAAAAAAGGTCTTGTGACATATTTGTAAATCAGTATACCTTGGGATTAGGTTGAGGTTTTTCCATTTATGATGTTTTTCCTTTGGTTTAAGAAAAAAAAAAGTATATAATAAAAATTGACAATAGCAAATTCCTGTACTTTGTAGCATAGCTTTGATTTTCTCAGTAAAAAGAACAAAAAAGATTCTTTTGCTTAGAAGCCATGAACTGTTTTACTTCAGCTGTCAGATTTTCCTTTTTTTTTTTTTTCCTAAAAAAAAAACAAACAAAAAACCCCAATTGTTTGGATTCACTCAGGAAATGCATGTCAGGAAACCTGTATTATAAGTATAAGTAACTGCTGTTACACCCTTTTCATAGAAATATAATTGTTTTTGAAATTTTCTAGATTCATGCATTATGACTGATGCAGCACAGAAATCAACCCTTATTGTATTTGTTTTAATCATTTCTGTTTGGGCTATACCATAGCTAATTTTTTTTGCAATTTAATTTATTCAAACTGTAAGTAAACACTTTTCAAAATAGACGTGAAGTTTTCTTTTTTTTTCTTTTTTTGATTTAAGTTTTTTGGTTTTGTATGTGGAAAAAAGACAGGAATGGGAAATTGGTGGTAGGGATACTGGGGGAGAGAAGCAATTTCACAGACTGGAGGAATTCATCAAGTATGTGGAAGTTTTATGTTTAATGTATCAGTCTTTACTTAGGATCAATCCATAAGTAAACATTTATTAAGCATCTACTAGGTAGGTACTGGGCACTAAACTAAGATCTAGAAATACAAAAAAGATGCAAAAGACAATCCCTGCCTCAAAGGAGCTTACAGTATAATGGGAAAGACAGCATGCAAATAAATAAATAAATATATATATATATTTATATATATATATATATATATATATATATATATTTATATATATATAACAAGCTATAGGTTAAATAGGAAATAATTTAGGGAAGACACTAGATAAGGAGAGACTGAGAAGGGCTTCCTGTAGAATGTGTCTAGTTGGGACTCAAAGAAAGCCAGGGAGGTCATTAGTTGGAGCAGAAAAGGAAATCATAGCAGCCATAGGAGATAGCCAGAGAAAATACCCAAAAATGAGATGAAGCAACCAGGAGGCCAGTGTTCTCAGATGGAAGAGTACATGCCACGGAGTGAGGTGTAAGAGACTGGAAAAGTAAAAGGGGCCAAATTGTGAAGGGCTTGGACAAACTGCACATTTTGTATTTGGTCCTGGAAGTATTAGGAAGGGAAAGGGGAGGAAGGGTAGGGGTTGATGTGACATGTGATTGGACCTGTTCTCTTGGAAAATCACCTTGGGGTATGGATTGGAGTCTGGAGATACTTGACAGGCAGATCCACCTGCAAACTATTGTCATAATCAAAGTGTGTGAGGTGCCCCAGAGTGGCAACTGTTTCAGAGGAGAGGAAGCAAATTCAAGGGATGGAAGTCCACAGGCCATGGCACTAGCTTAGATGTAGAGAGTGAAAGGCCTAGGATGTGAGTCTGAGGGACCAAGGATGCTAGTGCACTCTGTTGCCATGGGGAAGGGAGGAGGAAAGGAGGCTTTAGAAGGAAGGACAAGTTGTTTTGAACATAAGTGAATTTAAGATGTCTACTGGACATTCAGTTCCAGATGTCTGAAAAGTAGCTAAAGATGCAAGATTGGGGCAGGAGAGGTAGGTTTGAACATTATTAGCATAAAGACTGTCATTATATCCATGTGAGCTGGTGAGATAACCAAGAAAAGAGGAGCCAGGGCAGAACCTTCATGGATACCGGCAGAAGGTGTGATCTGGAGAAAGAGACATAAGGAAGGGCAAAGAAGTAGGAGGAAAACCAGGAGACTGGTGTCCTGAAAACCTTGCGAGGAAACTATCAAGGAAGAGAGTGAGCCATGTTGCCAAAGGCTGTGAAAAAGTCAAGAAGAATGGGAACTGACAAAAGACTATTGGAAGGAACTTTAGAGGTCATCTAGTTTGACCCCCATTTTTTGTTGTCCAGTTTCATTCTGGTCTGACCTTTCATGATGCCATTTGAGGTTTTCTTAGCAAAGATGCTGGAGTGGTTGACCAGTTCCTTCTCCAACTCATTTTACAGATGAGGAAACTGAGGCAAACAGTGACTTGCTTAGGGTCACAGAGTGAGGCCATATTTAAACTCGGGAAGAAGCTTCCTGCTTCTAAGCCCTACACTCATTCAGCTGCCCTGCACCCCCATTTTACAAATGAAGAAATCAAAGGCTCAGAGTGGCTACAAATTACTTCCCCAAGGTCAGACAGGTAAGTAGAAAGTGGCAAAACAGATTTGAACTTAAATGTTCTCAATCCAAGTCCTGTCACTATGCTAACTCTTAAATTATTGAAACAGATTGTCCCTGGTTCTGAGATGGTCATTTTCATGGTATGGAATTGGTCCTTTAGGAAATGTGAGTCAGAAGGGACTTGGGGCTTGTAACATGTACTTCAACAAAACCATTTAGTAATTGTAGTACTGCTTAAATGGCATCAAAGTAGCCTAAAAGAATTAGGGAACTTCACAACACCTCTACCCTCTCAAGGGATTTTACAGAATGAAGTTGAGCAAATTATGCCTATTGAATAAAATTTATAGAGTAGGTGAACTGAGTTCATTGCATAAGGAACCCAAACTTTGAGATTCAGATGTTTCAAATAGTGTCACATTAGCATGTGTCAGGAAAAGTTGATAAATTATATCTAAATCTAACTAGAATCTCACAAAATTCCATTATAAAGCTACTTAAGCCAATCACTGTAACATTGTTCCTGTGACATTTAGAAATCTGTAATTTAAAAAAATACATATACATGCTTACAATGACCTAAGCAATTAAATTCTGCCTTTGGGGAAGCTAGATGGCACAGTGGATAGATGGAGCAAACAGCCCTGGAGTCTGGAGGTCTTGAGTTCAAATTCAGTCTCAGGTACTTAACACTTATTGACTCTGGGCAAGTCACAATCCCAATTGCCTCAAGAAAAGAAAAATTTCTGCCTTTCAGTTTGAGAGAATTTTGAATCTCATTTCTTGCTTCCATCAGGGCCTAAATTGTATGAAGGATATGTTCTCTAATGTTTATATTTAAGTAAAGACTTCATCAGCATCCTCAAGGAGGAAACATTAATATTTTTAGGTATGTGAGGGATCTGATTCTTCTGACTTGCTCAACAAGGGAAATGAATTTTTTGCCCTCATTTGATCTCAAGGTCATGAAGCAAGTCAAGGCAAAAATTAAGAGTAGGACCATTCAACCCTTAGTATTCTCGTCCTTCATTGTATATAGCCATTCAACTGATAAGGCAGAGTAAGAAAGTACTTTCTAGCAATGATATCAGAAATCTCATACTGATAGAAATATTAGCAAATTCAGTCTCAGTAATTGATGACAGTATTCATATTCATAGGTCCCTTAGCCTCTCTTAAAGTCATAATTTGAAACTCTTCCACTATCAGACCTTTTAAGGTGTCAATAACTTGCAAAACTGACTACAGGTTAATTTGATGTTTGTTGAGGTATTTAAGTACCCAACACAAGCTGCTTGTTTACTTGTGGGAGAAGTATTGATGAACATAAAATAACAAAGGAAAAATATCCAAAGACCTAGATAGTTCAAACAAAAAAAGGTCAATACTGATAGACCCATCATGATATAGAATATTCTACATGGTGTCTTTCCAAAAATTGTTTTACTTGAGGGTGAAGTTCAAGTGCCTCTGTTTTGGTATGATGTTGTGTTATACTGTTGCATGGAGTAATAAAGGGCTTTTTCAATGAGACTCATAAGCATTCAAAAAAAAAAAAGTGACCATGCAATCTAAAAAACTTGGTGCTACATAAAGAATGCATGGTACTCTGATTATGACGTGTAGTCGTGTGGTCATTGAGTCAGTTTGTCAATATATGGATATGGACAGATTACCAATAGGGCAAGGAGTTGAGCCTAAAATCAAAAAAGGAAAGTGGAAGAGATCTGCGCTTGCATTTAGGAGATTATGTAATGTTTTAAGTGTTCTCAAACTTTTCCCCAACATGATGGCCATCATTTCAACCCCAATCCAGTGTTGTTATATGACTGGGAATCACCAAATACTACAAATTCAAAATTATCAAGATTACAACTGACTTAAAGGATAATGGATAAACTACAGCAGGGTTCAGAAGGCAAAATCATTTTGCTAACAATGACTTGCATGCAAGAAGCAACATCAAAAATGTTTCTAAGGACAGGTATGATTAGAAAGGAGGTGAGTGGGTTATGTAGCAAGAGCAAAGAATTAGAGATGGAAAGATCTTTTGTTATTACTATTGTTCAATTTCAGTTATGTCCGATTCTTCATGACTGTATTTGGAGTTTTTTTGGCAAAGATAATAAAGTTTTGCCATTCAGCCCCCCCCCCCCCCCCTTTTTTTTTTTGCTGAAGCAATTGGGGTTAAGTGACTTGCCCAAGGTCACACAGCTAGGAAGTATCTGAGACCAGATTTGAACTCAGGTCCTCCTGACTTCAGGGCTGGTGCTCTAACCACTGTACCACCTAGCTGCCCTGCCATACAGCCCATTTTAATGATAAGGAAACTGAGGCAAACAGATAAGTGACTTACCCAGTGTCACATGGCTAATAAGTATCGGAAGCAGAATTTGAAGTCAAGCCTTTCTGACACCAGGCCAGGCACTCACTCTACTATACCACCTAACTGCCCATTGGGAGTATCTAGTGCTGTTTGTACTATTCTCTAAAAAATACTGAAAGACAAAAAGGAAGGTTCCCCAAGACATTGGGGGATCCTCTTTGGAAGACTTACAGAAGGACATGGTCCAAGACCAAAAGGAACAGGTTGAGTTACCATCATCATTTGTAAAGAGTATCCATGGATCTAAGAAGTATGTTTATGAATTCCAGTGAGTTGATATGTTTAAAATCAGTTTTTAAAATTAATTCAAAATCACTTTGCCCTGGCTGCCTGATTCCACAGTAGGAGTAGGATGGAATTTATAGCTTCATGATTACCTGACAAATAAGTGAAATGAAAGCCTGAGCCAGAATTTTGGAGAATCCAGGTAAACTTGGCAGAAGAGAAAAAACAATGAAAAGCCTTCCTTACTTCTCTACAGTGTGGCTACATGTTATCAGCCATGTAAAACTTAAGATCTGAGCATCACAAATTTATTTCTTTTGGCTCATTGATGGTTTCAGTACTGTTAGAACTTAAAATAGGCTCATGTTTATTTACAAAAGTGTTTCAGTTCCTCCTTTAATACAAAATAACCACTGAAATGATGTTTGGGTGGGATTTCACCAGTGCAAGGAATTACCTTGACTGGGCTGGAGCCCAACTTTTAACTACAGACTAGTCTTTAGATATCAGGATCTGGGTGTTTCTTTGCTAAAGGGCAGGTAACAACAGGTAATTATTCACTGTAAATAAGCCAGACACTAAGTTAAATTCAAAAAAGGTAAGATAAGTCTTCTATCCTTTTAGTTGTCCTGTGAGTTTGCTGTGAGTAATCTCAATCAATAAACATTTATTAAGAACCTACTATATGCCAGACAGGCAGCTAGGTACCAGATCTGCAGTCAGGAAGGTTCATCTTCCTGAATTCATATCTGACTTCAGATATTTACTAGCTGTGTGACTGCACTTAACCATGTTTCCCTCAGTTTCCTTATATGTAAAATGAGCTAGAGATGAAATGGCAAACTACTCTAGTATCTTTGCCAAGAAAACCCCAAATGGAGTTACAAAGAGTTGAGCAGGACTGAAAAATAGTTGAACAAAAACTATATGCTAAGCACTGTTTTGCATGTGTTAAGAACTGTGCTTTTTATATTTTAACTCCTTGAATGACTATGTCTCAATCGGCTATCTTTTGAGAACTGAAGTTATTCAGTCTTTTAGCAACAATAAATTCATAATCTACATTTTTTCTCCTTTGTACCAAGTATGATAACAAATGCCATTTTGTTATTCTAAAATTTTATTTTTAATATGTGCCTGGAGGTAATTAGAAACAACACTTCCTGAAGTCTGGAAGTCAGGAACTCACCTCAGACACTTGCTGACTGTAACTTGGGTGAATCACTTAATCTTTTTTTTTTTTTTTTTTTTGCTTTTTTGCTGAGGCAGTTGGGATTAAGTGACTTGCCCAGGGTCACACAGCTAGGAAGTGTCTGAGATCAGATTTGAACTCAGGTCCTCCTGACTTCAGGGCTGGTGCTCTAACCACTGCTCCACCTAGCTGCCCCGAATCACTTAATCTTTGCCTCAGTTTCCTCATTTATAAAATGGGAGTAATTATAACAATCACCTGACAAAAGTTTGTTATGAAGATGAAACTAGATATTTGTAAAGCATTCTACAAACTTTAATGCTGGCTATTATTATTATTATTGATGTCAATTGTATATTAGTCATTGTTGCACAGTTTATTGTACTTATTGCTACTATTACTTTGACTCCCCATTCACTTCACAAGCCCTATTACTACAGCTCTTGACCCCAATACTCAAGCATAATTTTCTTTACATAATTACAATGTCTTTTAAATGTATTTTATTTTTATTTTATTATTAGTATTATATTAATATTATTTATTTATTTATTTTATATTCTATATAATTCCTACTCTTCTATAATAGAATGTAAGCTCCTTGAGGACAGGAATTCCTTCATTTTTGTCCATGGAATCTCTACTTCTAGCATAGTATAAACAATGGTCAAGTAGAGAAGCAGGAAACCCCCATAATATTAAAAGAAATGAAATAAGTACTTATTACGGGCCTACTAGGTGCCAGGTCCTGGTGGAAGAGTAGGTAGAATCCTGAGCCTAGAGTCAAGAAGGCCTGAATTCAAATCTGGCCTTAGTCACTTAAGGATCCTGGACATCTGCTTGCTTCAGTTTCCTCAACTGTCAAATAGAGATAAGGAACTCACAGAGTTGTAAGGATCAAATGAAATAATATTTGTAATACATTTAGCACAATGCCTGGCATGTAGTAGACACTTAATAAAGGCTTTTTTTTCTTGCCTCTCCTCCCGTGTTACTTTATATTTAACTATTGTGCCTGTAGTCCCATTTATTCACTATAAATTTATGTTGTATATACCTATGTGTTTGTTGTCTTCCTCATTAGAATAATTATAAACAATAGTATTGCATGTAAGTAAAAGAGTGTCTCACATTCCAACATGCAAAGTTCTGCTGAAATTAATTTGTTCTTTAAAAATATAATACAGGATGAATATGAACTCTATGAGAGTAGGGATTTTTAAAAAAAAATTTTGCACTTGTACCTCCAGCACTTAGCACATATGCTCAATAAATGCTTGTTAACTGAGTAGTTGATTAAAAAAGGCTTGTCAATCAAGTCTTTGCAGAAGACTAAATATAGGCCACAGGTTAAACAATAACTGCCTGAAGGGTTGGTGATACAAAAGGGAGAGGTTTATAAAGAAGTGTGAATTACTTGGGATAAAATCATATAATTAAATTTACCAGCATACAATAAACCTTACACATTTTCAAACCTTAAAAAAAATTTTTTTTTAATGCATAACATCTTCCTTTTGCTGTTTTATATGACTTGGCGCTATGTTCACAAGATTTTATTTTTACACATATTCTTTAATTTTCATTGTGAAACCCATTGTATTATTACATAGAATGTTAAGTATACCTCTGACAGAGCATTTCCCCCCCAATATAGTCTTGATTATAGCCTACAGGTTTTCAATGGGATTTAAATTCAGTGAGTTTCCAGGCTACTGAAGTATATTTATCGCTTGAATAAATTTATTAACCTTTTGTGATGAGTACTATGGTGCAAAGTTGTATTGCTGTATTCTAATTCCATTTGGGAATTTCTGTATTTCGGAATCATTCCAATTCTTGGTAAATCAGTATATTTATCAGAGTTCACCATTCTCTCAATGCAGAAAAGACTTGGGTTCAATAGAAGTAAGAAAAATTAGGAAGAGAACCAGTGAATGATGTCATGAAAACGCAGAGATTAGAGGTACTTTATAAAAGGGTAGGTAATAGCAGGAAAACATGGGGTTGGGTGGAGTGATTAGTTAATAATTTAATAGTTGACTGATACACAGAAAGGTTAAGTAACTTAAAGAAGGTGACATACCTAATATCTGAAAGGGTTTGAACCCCTAATCTTCTGACTAATCTTTAAGGCTAGCATTAAATCCATATTCAAACTCTACAAATTGGAAAAAAAAAGAAATAATTATTTTCCCATTCATGGCTAGGGATTGTTGGCTAAAATAGAAATAGTGTGAATCTTTGGCAGCAGATTGTCCCGCAGACAATATGTCATCAAGAGTTCACAACAGTGATTGAGAGCAAGTAAGATTTCTTGGCAATTTGATTGGTATGGCACTGAATAAGTAAATTAATTAAATTGTCATTTTCATTATATTATCATAGCCTAACCATGAGCATTGATATTCTTTCAATTGTTTAGATCTAACTTTATTTGTGTGAAAAGTATTTTGAAATTATGTTCATATAATTCCTGGCTTTGTTTTGGCAGGTAGAATCCCAAATATTTTATATTATCTACAATTATTTTAAATGGGATTTATCTTTGAATCTCTTGCTGCTGAGCTTTGTTGCTAACATATAGAAATGCTAATGATTTATGTGGGTTTATTTTATATCCTACAACTTTACTAAAGTATTCATTGTTTCTAGTAGTTTTTTAGTTAATTCTCTAGGATTCTTTAAATATACTGTCATATTATCTGCAAAGAGTGATAGTTTTGTTTTCTCATTAAATCATTCCAGACTTGTGAGTTCTTTGCTATAGGGAATTCCCTATGTAGAAATTTGTCACTAGATTTTGAGGGCCTAGGAGGAAAGAATGAGGATGAAGACTTTGTGCAGCTTTGGCTCACTTAAAATCCAATTCACAGCAAGTCAGGATATCACTCCAGGATGTAGTCTTTAGTCCTCAACAAAAACAAGGACAAAAGACAAACAGCTCCCTCCAATAATGCAGAGAGATGTTTATCTCTATTTAATTTACCTTGCCTAGAGCTCTGACAGGCTAAATAACTTGACATGTGTCCAAAACAAGTTTTGAACCTGAGCTCTGACTCTATTTGATTCATACCTGTGTGCCTCTAATAATTTGAAATATCTTCAAATAATTAAAAATAAAATAAAAAATTAAAATATCTTCAAATAATTTAAAATTTTTGAAAATAAAAAATTCCTAAAATAAGGTTTGTATCATCATTAGCCAGGTGTACTCAACTTAAGGTATATGTAATCATGCTCAATTTTCTTTCAAAAATGTACATATACCACTTTGGAAAACTTAGAGACAGGGAGAAGCAGTAGCAAATCTATCTCAAGGATTTTAAATTGGTTGGCTAGGTTGATTCCAACCTCTGAAACTCATTGACTTTGTGACTCAAGTCCCCAAATAACCTTCTAAAACCATAAATTTCACACACACACACACACACACACACACACACACACACACACACACCCCATAACTCTGAACTAAAACTCCAATAATCTACAACCTGGTGTGTTTGAATTGGGGGGTCAGAAAAAGACAAGAGAACTTAGAAAAATTATATTTTTTCTACTTAAGCCCCATAAGATTTCAGTGTAAAGTTCTTGTTTAGTTGTTTTTCATTCATGTCTGATTCTTCATGACCCCTTTTGGGGTTTTCTTGGCAAAAATATTGGAGTAGTTTCCTATTTCTTTCTCCAAATTATTTTACATTTGAGGAAACTGAGGCAAATAGGGTTAAATGACTTGCCCACGGTCATATAGGGCCTAAGGTCACATCTGAACTCAGAGCTTCTTGACTTTCAAACATTCTCTCACTAGATCACCTCGATGTTCAGCAATGTACAGGGGGACCAACAGATGCTCCAAGAACTGGATCCTTGCCAGTTATATCAGCTTCAAAGAAACTAATGATTTCAGTTTTTGTGCAGGGTCAAAGTGAAGTAATTGTGGTTTTTCTCATAAGAAAAAAAAAAACCTTACAGAAACTTATTGAAGCTATGATGAGTGTCTATATTTATGCCATGAAAAAAAAAAGAGCAGTTTTTTTTTTAATAGCCAATTAAGATACATCAGGGTGTAAATTGTGGGTAGTTATAAAATTTGAAAAATTAGCATGTGTATCTGTGTGTATTTAACCTGCAGCAAATCAACTGCTATTTTAAGGCTCACTGATTGCCCAAGCTTTCAAAAGTGTTTACTTGATTTCTTTACTTAGGGGGTGTAGGTGGGGGTGGGGGAGTGGATATGGAATATGTTAGTTAGCCAAAGAGACAAGAAATAAAGGAGAGGATGAGTTGGGTATCAGTCTCATGCTTTTTCAAGCACTCAGCTTCTTGACAATTAATGGATCTAAAAGAATTTAAGTGCTTCCTATATATGCAAAACATATCTAAGCACTAGGGATACAAAGAAAACCAAACCCAAAAAAAAAAAAAAAAAAAAGTAGCAAAAAGTATTTCTCTTAAAACAAAAAGAAAGTTGCTGTTGTTAAAGGTCTAAAGAACCGATTCACAAAAAAATAGAGAATTTGTTACCTGAAAGGAAAAACTAGCTGTGGGAATCTGGCCAAGGTGCAGCATGCTTCACATGCCAACGTGCAAGAGAATGTGGCTGGCCTTTCCCTAATGGAGAGTGGGGGTGCATTCAAGCAGTGAAGGCTGATAGAGTAGAAAGGAAATCCAGTGTTTGGTCAAAGAAACCTCAGTGTGAATACAGTTCCCCTCATTATTGCTTCTGTTGTCTTAAGGAAATTATTTAATATCTCTAAACCCTACTTACTTCATCTGGAAGATCATAAGGAAATGATGAATCTCCCCCTGCTCCCAAGGTATTGTGCATTGAGATACAGCCTCTATTAACCAAGTTTGGGAAGAAAGAACACCCTCAATGGAGAGTTGTGGAGGTAGGTATTCTAGGGATAGTTCTCCTTCATTTTATTTATTTATTTATTTATTTATTTTGGCTGGGGCAATTGGGGTTAAGTGACTTGCCCAGGATCACACAGCTAAAGTGTTAAGTATCTGAGTTCATATATTTGAACTCAGGTCCTCTTGACTTCAGGGCTGGTGCTCTATCCACTGCACCAAGAGCTTCCCCCTTCATTTAATTTTTAACCCCCGAGTCAAATTCACTCTTATTGCCCTTTGAAAATTGTAAGGAGATAATATGCAGACTGCGTCTATTGTTTTGATAAGGTTCCCCTAGAATCCTTCCGTACAGTAGCTTTGAATCATTTATCTGGTAGATCTGAATCATTCAAGCTGAAAACAGTAGCTTGCAGGTTACTGGTTTCTATCTGGCTCTCAGGATTGTGTAACCATAAACATGGATTTCTTTTTCAGGGAAAACTTATCTACTAAATCAATTAACCTTAAAAGTGGGTACCAATATTGATAACTGGAAATGAGAAAATTCTACAAGGGGCACTTAACTTGGGCTCTTAGAATAAGGGATTTTACCTTTAGTCCCACCATTCATATCCTCCCTAAAATATATTGCAAATCTTGATACTACTGACAAATTTTCAAAGGAAAACTTTGAGGAAGACTTATGTGGAGAAATAGTCTATGTAAATAGAAGTTGAATCAAGGACCAATTCTCCATGTAAGCTTTCTTCAGAGTTTTCCTATTTTTGATTTTTTTTAACTTAATAGCATTCATTCCTTCCCCCCAATTATACGTAAAAATAGTGTTCAACATTTATCTTTGTGAAATTTTGAGCTCTATTTTTTTCTTCTTCCTTTCCTTCTCTCCCCCCTTCACAAGACAGCAAGCAATATGATACAGGTTATATATTTACAATTGTATTAAACATATTTCCACATTAGTCATGTTGTGAAAGAAGACTCAGAATAAAAAGAAAAAATCACAAGAAAGAAAACAAAAAAAGAATGATCTGCATTCAGATTCCATAATTTTTTCTTTGGATGTGGCCAGTTTTTCTTCACACATCCCTTGGAATTGTCTTGGATAATTTTGTTGCTGAAAAGATCTAAGTCTGTGACAGTTAATCATCAGACAATCTTGCGGTTACTGTATATAATCTGGTTCTGCTCACTTCACTTAGCATCAGTTCAGTTAAGTCTTTCCAGGTTTTTCTGAAATCTACCTGCTCATCCTTTCTTATAGAACGATAGTATTCCATTATATTCATATATCACAACTTGTTCAACCATTCCTCAGTTGATGGGCATCTCCTCAATTTCCAATTCTTTGCCACCACAAAAGGAGATATTATAGATATTTTTATATATTTTCATATTGTGAATATTTTAAAAACATCAAACACATGGATAGAACAGACTGCCTCATGAAATACCCTTGATTCCATCCCTTTCCGTCTTCTGCAAAACACTGGCCCCACTAACATTCCTTCTCTCTAACCTCAAACTCTGCCCATCTACTTGTTCTTTCCTTCCCCTATACACATGCTCAAGTCTCCTCATCCTCTAAATAAATAAATAAATAAACTTTGAACAGATTGTATTTCTGCTAGCAATCAGCTTATATATATCCTCCTTATCAAACAAATTCTTTGGGGAAAAAACTGTTCTTGCTTCTACTTCTTCTCCTCTAATCTCTCAGAAATATGGTCTCTGACCTCAACATCTAAATGAAATTAAATTCTTCAGTTATACCACTAATTGGGAATTGGCTCAGTTAAACCAAAACTTGTTAAAGGGGGTTACATTTAGATGTTGAGGTCAGAAACCACATTATATTATAAAAGCCAAAGTCTCCCACTGCATCCAGGGCTGTCTCTAGTCATCCTGCTCTATATCTTGCCACTGGACCCAGATGGCTCCGGAGGAGAAAGTGAGACTGGTGACTTGCACAGCCCTCCCTCACTTCAATCCAACTAGCATGTCACAGCATCACCTCCCTGATGTCATGGTCCACTTCAAGAACAGAGACTATATATTCCTATGAATCACATTTGACTACATTTTTAATGTCTGAATTATCCATGAGAGAATTAGCTTTTAAATTAAATGCTCTATATGATCAGTCAAGAAGTATTTCTTTTTTTTTTTCTTTTTTGCTTTTTGCTGAGGCAATTGGGGTTAAGTGACTTGCTCAGGGTCACACAGCTAGGAAGTGTCTGAGACCAGATTTGAACTCAGGTCCTCCTGACTTCAGGGCTGGTGCTCTATCCATTGCGCCACCTAGCTGCCCCAAGAAGTATTTCTTAAAAGTCCATAGGATTGGGGCAGCTAGGTGGTGCAGTGGATAGAGCACCAGCCCTGAAGTCAGGAAGACCTGAGTTCAAATCTGGTCTCAGACACTTAACATTCCCTAGCTGTGTGACCCTGGGCAAGTCACTTAACCTCAATTGCCTCAGCAAAAAAAAAAAAAAAAAAAAGACCATAGCCTTCTAAAAGATTTTTATCATATTAGTTTTGTTACACTTTTTCTCTGTAGTGTGTGATACTCTTAAACCCCTCTCCTCCTGGATACTCCCTCCTCTCTATTTTCATAGCATTCCTATGTCTCCATCCTTCTCCTAACTGTCTAACTATCCTGAGTTCTTTTGCTGAATCATCAGCCATGTCATGCCAATTTCACTAACTGTGGGAATACTATCCAAAGGGGGCTTCCCTCTCTATATTCTTTCAGTTGGTGATCTCATTAGTTCCCATGGGTTCAATTTGAATATCTATGCATATAACTCCTAAATCTATACACTAATATTTCATCTCTCTTTAGCTTCAGTGAATTTCATCCGTCAAATGTCTATTGGATATTCAAACTGAATATCTTTTAAAGCATCTCAAACTCAACATAGTCCAATCGAATTCATTACCTTTCTCCCTACCCACTCCCTAAAAAACAAAACAAACAAACAAAAAAAATCTGTCTTCTGAATGTCTTTGGCCAGTTGTATCACTTTTTCAGAATCCAGGTGAACAGCACAGGTATCATCCTTGTGAGAACAGCAGGTAGCAGTGTGGAGCAAGTTGGCTGCCTAGTTACCTGCTCTTCTTCCTCCCAGATTTTCTGTACTCTAACACCAAGTTCAACCTTAGGCAATTTCTTCCACGTATAAAATGAAACCATATTAAAACTATTTCTTATCCCAAGAAATGTCTACGTTATGATGGGAAAAAGTGCTATTAACACATAGAACATACATACTATTGTATATGTGTCTCCTGTGAGTTTGCTCTCTATACACGTCTATTTTTTCCACTAATATACATGCATACATTATATATATAAGTATATATGTATATATGTGTATATTCATATACACATATATAAGTATATATGTATATATGTATATATATGTACATATGTATATACACACACATGTGAGTGTATATAGAGAGCGTGCCCAGGTGTATAGGAGAGAATTATTATACTGCTACTTATCTTAATGTGCTCTTACATAAATTATTTTTTCTAATTTGACTAATTGGTTAAAATAAATATCTTTGGGGGAGAGGGAGAAGGGCGCATAAAATATCAGTGGGAGTAAATTCAAACCTAGGAAATACCTTGAAGTAGGGGGTCCTAGATTTCCTATGGGTTCATGTGAAAAATGGAATAATTGCTAAATGTATGTCAAGTTTCTATATATCAAGGTATATCTATATGTAATCTGGGTTGCATTTTTCTCAAAAAACAATAGCATTTGATTTTATTACTTCACATAGCCAACATTTTCTAGGTTCCTACAACATATCCTTGTGTCACTGAAAAAATGTCAGCTATTCTTCTATCTTGAGTTGTGCTAACCTAAATTGAAAAGATGCCAACATTACTACAAATAGACCTTTGTACTTACTTGTCAATAAACTGTTTGAGAAATTAGAATTGTAAATGTATTCCTAACAGCAGTTGAGAGAAATATGCAAATAACTCCACTAGAAGGTGTTAAAAACAACTTGGCTTATTAGGAAGCACAAGGAATGCTGTTGGAATTAACACCAACAGGTGCCAGGCCCAGAAAACTCCATTTGAGGATCCCACAGATAATGAATTACTAAGAAGTATTAGAGTTTCATTTATCTGGACCTCATCTTACATTATATATATATACATACAGAGGGGGACACACACATGTAAACACATGCATACATGTGTACACCACAAAATATACATATATATTCAGTACCCTAATGGATAAATACCCTTTAAAATATGCATATTTTTAAACAAGTCATCATTAAAAACAATTCCACTGAGACTTAAGGAACAGCTGCTTCCTGCCTCTGCAAATTCATCAGCAAGTCACCAATGGCTTCTGCCCTCATGGAGCTTATAGCCTACCAAAAAAATAAGACAGGTACACAAATAACTAGTATACAAAATAGGACAAGACAGTATTATAGAAAGAGAATTGCAGATGGAATTTCTGGATCTGAGTTCAAATGTAAGTTCCGCCATTTTCTACCTATATGACTTGAAGCAAATCCCTTAACCTCCAAGAGCCTCAGTTTTCCCTATTTGCAAAATGAGGAGGTTGGACTCAATGACCCCTAGATTCCCTTCCAGATCTAGGTTTATGATTTTAAGAATATCAAAAATAAATGTTATTAGGATTCCAAAAATAGAAAGATCACTTTTGGCTACAGAAAAGTAGAGGAGATTTCTATGTTTATATGTAGATAGGTTGATGAATGAAGAAAAACTTTATGGAAGAAGTTTCATTTAAGCAAGATATTGAAGAATTAATAGGATTTCAATGGACAGAAATGAAAGAAGAGGTCATTTCAGTGATAGGGTACAGCAGAAGCAAAGGTCCAATGGAAAGATAGAGTGGCAATTCATCAAATTCATCAATTCGTGATGGTTCTATTTGTCTGGAGCATAAAGCATATGAAGGGGAATCTCAGCTTCCTTGTTTGTAAAATGAACTGGAGATGGAAATGTCAAACTATCTTTGCAAAAAAAAAATACCCAAACAAAGTTGTGAAGAGTTGGACATCACTAAAACAAATGAACAACAACAAAAAAACCAACCAGAAACTACAGGAACCATGGCCCCTAGTGCATTCTCCAATAGTTCTAGGAACACTGAATCCTTCTCCCATTTCTTTCAAAGTACAGGGCTCTTTCCTACTTATTCTCTGGTAAAGCCTGTTGTGATCTTAGGCCCTAAAGAATCCAAATGAAACTTGGTTCAAATAGAAGCTATTAAAAAGGAAGAAAAAAAAACTATTACCCTGTATTTCCTCAAATTTGTTCTTACTTCTCTGCTTTCAGAAAGTCTGGGAAAAGGCTGCCATCTGCTGTAATACATTAGCATATGGTTGATGACCAAGACAATGAAAAAGAAAAGAAAGATCTTTCATGCAAAATTAATATATTCACAGTCCCATCTGCCTTAATTTCTCCAAACAGGATCATAAATAAAAGGGCAAGTAAGGCAAATGAGGGGCATCCTTCTGATGCACCCTAATGGAGGGCAAAAGGCAAGCTGATCCATATGAATGAGGCCAGGAGGTCCTGGCATTACCATAACAGTCTGAATATGACAGCATGTTTTTTCAGAGTTTAATAATGTTTTTTCAAACTAACTCACAGATCACTCATTAATGACCAAGAAAAAAAATTTCTGGGAATACCAGCCATATTGTTTTGTGCAGAAGCATGGTCTGTGCATTTATATTTTCCTCAGTGTCTTGAATGTTGAATTGATTTGTCAAGGAAGAAAGCACATTTTAAAGCTTGAAAGTACAATCTGGTTCAATCCCTTAAACTGACAGATGTGAAAACTGAGGCTAAATGGTTTGCCTGAGTTAGGGGGAGAGCTGAAGCTCAAACTTAGGTCCCCTGACTACCAGCCAGTCTAAGGGCTCCTGCTATTTTACCATCACTCCTAGTGTCATGTTGGATTGATTATCAAGGGTAAGTGAGAATGAGGAGAGAAAAAAAAATCAAGAAATTACAGTTCTTGACTATATTGTGTGATACTGTCTTGAGACAGAAAGCTTCAATGGATTCTGTTCATTATCAACATTTGCTTTTCTTTCCTTCCTCTTCTTCGCCAATGAGATACATTGAGTGAATCTCATTTCATTTGACAATATCATCTTTTGAGAGTATCAGGACTCTTTTTTATCCATCAGAATCTCAGCTTTCTCTTTGAAGTTAAAAGTTCCCTTCTTACATTTCATTATAACTCCCATAGTACCCATAATGGTGGCAGTCTTGCATACAGTATGTGCTCAATAAATGTCTCTGTTATTTAATCTCAGGACCTTTTTTTTTTTAGTTAAAAAAAGTATTGTTTTTTTATCAACTCTCCCTTAATAATGCCCTCCTACTTTCACCCCACTATGATGGGCAAAGCAGATAGAAGGCTGGCCTTGGAATCCCAAAGAACTGGTCTTCCATCTGATACTGACACACTGGCTTTGGAACTACAATCAACCTTTGAGTCTTAAAAGCAATTATAAGTTGTAAAACAGGTGCTAATCCACGTTGGCAAAGGGAGTTTCCTCATTCCATACCAATGCAGTCACAGCTCTGGTCCAGCATCAGTTCCTTTCTGTCTTTCTTTCTGCATAGTCTGGTTGTCTCTCCTTTACCTTGTTTTTCTCTGGCTGGATCCTAACACTATTCATTCACAAACTACCAGCTGCCCTTGTCTGCTGCTTCTGCATCTTTGAAAGAGCTTTTGTCTCTCAGAAAGTCATCACTAATCTTACTGTAGCTATGACAGACCCGATCCTAGGATGTCTTCAGCATTAAGACATAGTCAGGAAAATCACCCTTCAAGAAACTGAAACAGAAACAGAAATAGAAATAAACTGGCATATTTGCAAATGAAGATTAATAAACAACAATCTAAGGAACACTCAGTATGAGCCAAGAAGATCCAAGGACTGGGATCTTTCATATAAAATCACTTTGTCAGAAAAAAAAGTGAAGAAGAAATATTATTTTGTGAATGACAAAAGGGCTTTCTCCATAGATTACAGCTTCAGTTCACTGCATTGGCTACGTTGTGCTTTTTGGGGGAGTGAAGAGGTGAGGGAAAGGGGATGGTAGTTAGGGTTAAATGATTTACTCAGTCGCAAAGCTACAGCCACATTTGAATTCAGATCCTCCTGACTCCAGGACAAGGTCTCTATCCATCACTTAGCTACCCCTTAGCTAGTTGGTTCTGCTAAAATCAAATCAAAATGAACAATAATCAAAAAACAAAACAAAAACAAAAAAACCCTATTGACTAAAAGAAAATGACTGCATAATCTATGGCAAACTCTTCAGGAAACTCCACAGTTTGCTCTTTCAGTTCTAAAGAGCTGATGGGGCTGCCTCTTACCACTCAGTCACCTTTCACCTGAATTCATCAGCAGGAAGGAACTATATATAAAAGCAGGAAATGAAAGAAATGTTTTTTGATGTAGTGGCAGAATATGAAAACTAAAAATTAACAGTTACCACCAATAAAATGTACACTGTTTAGCTCACTCTGGCATGTTTGTTGGGTCACGTGCTTCACTAACTTCCCTGTAAGATTTAAAAATTTTCACTTTACAAATACATTATCAGTATTTGCCTTTTGAACTTATCAGTGTCTTACCTCGTCCTTAAAAGAAAGAAAAGAAAGAAAGAAAGGCAGGAAGGCAGGAAGGAAGGAAGGAAGAAAGAAAGAAAGAAAGAAAGAAAGAAAGAAAGAAAGAAAGAAAGAAAGAAAGAAAGAAAGAAAGAAAGAAAGAAAGAAAGAAAGAAAGAAAGAAAGGAAGGAAGGAAGAAAGAAAGGAAGAAAGGAAGGAAGAAAGGAAGGAAGGAAAAAAGAAAGGAAGGAAGGAAGGAAG
>JAJPUD010003943.1:0-24448 GCA_023553655.1 Myrmecobius fasciatus
TTCTACCATACCAAACTGTGTCTTTAATGAAAGGTTGTTGTTGTTGTTTTAAAGGCATTCTCTTCATTAGCCTTTTGTATTTCCTTTTGTACTACTCTCAGTTCTTTCTCTAATTTTTCCACTATCTCTCCTACTTGATTTTCAAAGCCCCTTTTGAGCTCTTCCATGGGCTGAGCCCATTTCTCATTTTTCTTGGAAGCTTTGGCTATGGGAGCTTTGATTTTGTTATCTTTTGAGTATGTATTTTGACCTTCCTTGTCACCATAATAACTTTCAGTGATCAGAAACTTTTTTTGTTTTCTGTTCATTTTTCTAGCCTATTGCTCAGCTTTCAATTCTTTTTTTAAAAGAAAAGCTCTGTTTCCATTGTGGAGGGTACCCTCTCCCAAGCTTCAGGGGTTTTGTGCAGCTTTTTGCAGAGATCCTTCTAGGAATCTGACCACAATCACTCTTATCTGCCCTGGAGCTGTTAGTTATGTCCTTGCCCCACTGTAGATGTAAAATGTAAGATGCCCCACTGACTGGAATTGTGCTGGGACTACACACTGGCCCACCCTGTTGCCATAGACTCTCTCCATTGAACTTCTGAGCCCCCCCTAGTGTCCCTGGGCTGAGAGGTCCAGAAGCCACCAGCACTGCTGCTGATTCAGAGGTCCCATCTTACTGACACTGAGGTCTAGGCTAGGGCTGAGCTGGGATTGCACTCTGGGCTCCTACTGTGGTTCCCAGACCTTTTCTGCTGAACTTCTAAGTTGCCTTAAGCTGGAAAATGTTCTACCCCATATTTTTGGATATTATGATGCTCCAAAATTTGTTCAGAGTCATTATTTAAAGGGATTTGGAGTGGTTTGGGGGGAGAAGTTGGTTGAGTTGCTGCCTCTGTTGTGCTATATGTAACTGGTTCAGTATGTTCAAGTGAAAACATTCTAGTGCTAGGGAAAAGGGGGCATCTGGATGGCACAGTGGATAGAGTGCCAGGCTTGGAGTTAGGAGCATTCTTGCCCTGAGTTCAAATCTGGTCTCAGACAATAGCTATGTGACACTGGGCAAGACATTTAATCCTGTTTAACCCTGTTTGCCTCAGTTTCCTAACCTGTAAAAAAAGCTGGATGAGGAAATGACAAATCACTCCAGTATCTCTGCCAAGAAAACCCCAAATAGGGTCACAAAGAACCAGACTTCACTGAAAAATGATCAAACAACATGTATGCTAAGTGCCAGGGATACAAAGAAAGGCAAAAACGTTTTCTACTCTCAGGGTGTTCACATGGAAAAGAAAACATGAAAACAATTCTATATAAGCAAGATAAATATACAAGATAAAGTGAAGATGAAATGGTCAACAGAAGGAAGGCATTGACAATCAGGGAGATTAGGAAAGACTACTTATAGATAGGATTTTAGCGGAGGTTTAAAGTAAGTCAGGGACACAAAGAGATACAGGTAAGGAAGGAAAACATTCCTAACATGGGAGACAGTAAAAGTCATAGAAAAACAAACAGACCCACAGAATATTTGCAGGAAAATATGGAGTTCAATGTCATGGGACTACACATAAGATGTAAGAGTGACAGGCTTTCAAAATCATAGAGAGGATTTCAAATATTCTGGAGGTCATAGAGAACTACTGGAATTTATTGAATGGGGGTGAGGGTTGATGATGGTAGAAGTGTTGGAATTGTACTTTAGAAAGGTCAATTTTACAGCTAAGTATAGAATAGAATGATGGTTCCTAGGGATTAAGTGACTTGCCCAGGGTCACCCAGCTAGGAAGTATTAAGTGTCTGAGGCCAGATTTGAACTCAGGTCCTCCTGACTTCAGAGTTAGTGCTCTATCCACTATACCATCTAGCTGCCCCTGAAGAACAAATTTCTATGACAAGTCTGAATACAGAGGGTCCCAAAAGTCTTAGTGCAGCTATAAACAGCTTAGACTTCTGGGACATCTTGTAGTTGAGGACAGCTATCAGTCTTTGTTACCCCACCCCATGCTTTATTTACTACATCTAACTATACACCCTTATATTCTTCATTTGATCAATTAATATTATAATTTTAGGGGCAGCTAGGTGGCACAGTGGTTAGAGCACCAGCCCTGAAGTCAGGAAGACCTGAGTTCAAATCTGGTCTCAGACACATCCTAGCTGTGTGACCCTGGGCAAGTCACTTAACCCCAATTGCCTCAGCAAAAAGCAAAAAACAAAACAAAACAAAACAAAACAAAAAAAAATATATTATAATTTTAAAACTCCATCCTTTGGATGGATTTCAGTTTTTCAATGTTCTTCTTATGATGTGGTGTCCAGAACTGAACATAATATTCCATGTGAGATTTGATTGGGATAGTTATAGCAAAACTATGACTCCTCTCATTTTTAATGTTTTTATTAATGTAGCCTAAGATTGCAAAGATTTTTTTGGCCATGGCAAGCAATCAAATAAATCTCCCACTTTATTTTTGAATGTCCTACTTTTTAGAGATATTTTTTTCTGTCCTAAACTTGTACTGTTGATTTTTTGAATCTAAGTGTAGGAATTTACATTTATTTCTTTAAATCTAATTTTATTAGATTTCTATTCTGTCATCCAAGGTTAACTATCTCTTCCTGATATATGTGATTTACATATTTGATAACCAGGCTTTCTATTCTTTTATCTACTCAGCTAATGACTCAACTTCCCAACGATTGAGTTGGCAGCTGGTGAAGGAAAATATCAGCATTACTAATCAATTAATTGGTGTTCAGGGAGATTAGGAAAGGCTACTTGTAGAAAGATAGGATTTTATCAAGGATTGGAAGTAAGTCAGGGAGGCAAAGAGATGGATACGGAGGGGAAATATTACAAGTATGGGGGACAGTGAAAGTCATAGAAAAAAAACAAACAAACCCACAAAATCTTTGCAAGGAATTATGGAATCCAGTATCACGGGATTCCAGAGCACTGGATGACACATTTATTCCAGCAGGTGGCACCATTTTACAAGTGTCACTTAAAATTAATTCACTTAAATGTAATAGAACAAATATTTAAGTGCCCATTACGCGCAAGACACTGTACTAGGCGCTGAGGATGCAAAGATAAATGATAACATACATGCCTACATTGTAGTGATGGGACATAGAGAACAGAATGCACCATGTATAAAGATAAGTAAAATATAAGGTAGTGTGTGATGGGCATAAAAGAGATGATTCAGAAAAACTCTTCTAAGGAAAATACAAGAAGTGAGAAAGAACTTTTAGTTTAAGAGTTAATGGATCCTTTGAAATAAAGAACCAGTCCCCCCCCAAAAAAAGAGTTAATGGGAAATTCTTTAGAGATCATAGCATTCGAGCTTACCCTTGAAGGAAGAGAAGGGTTCAGAAAGGGGACATTGTCCCCTCTAGGGTCTTATATATTTAACTATCCCCTCTCTCCCTAATTTTTAATTTGCACTATACTAGATATAGTGTATAGAGAATTGGCCTTAGAGTAGGGAAAAAACCTAATTCTGACACATATTGACTGTATGACTTTGTGTGACTTGTATGGCCCTTTATAACCCAGCTCTAGTCTATCTTTGTAGTCTGATGTATAAACATCATTCATTTAACTTAGTTTTCTAGGCAATTCTCCAAGACTGTAAGTTGCAAAGAAAGAGCTGACTTGCATTGGTAGAAGAGTTTCCTTACATGGGAGTTCCTTTTAACTAATGAAATTGAGTCCAATCTCTATCCCCATTCTCTCCCTGTTGCCTACAAATATGCTCATATTTCTCTTTTCCTTTAAAAAAAAATCCTCATTAGATTCTACTACCCTTTCAAGTTATCATACCATATATTTCTTCTCCTTCACAGGAAAAAAAAGTGTCTATTTTCTGCTTCCACTTTCTCACTACCTACTTGCTTCTCTCCTGATTGCTTCTTGTCTGCTGACTCCCCTACTTGATTGAAACTTCTTTCTCCAAGATCATCAGTGATTACTTCTTGTCCTTGTTGTTCTTGTTCTTGTTCTTCCTAAATTCAACCAATGGCTTTTTATTGGTCTTCATCCTTTTTGTTAATTACCTACTCATAGATACTTTTTCCTCCCTAAATTTTTGGTCAGGGTTCTTTTTCTACCTCTCTAACAGTTCTTTCAAATCTAACTTTATTTGTGTGGAAAGTGTTTTGTAATTGTCTTGGCTTTGTCCTTGATAGGCAGACTCCCAAATATTTTATTTTATCTACAGTTATTTTAAGTGGAATTTCTCTTTGTATTTCTTGCTACTGTACTTTGTTGGTAACCTCTAGAAATACAGATGATTTATGTGAATTTATTTTGTGCCCAGCAACTTTTCTAAAGTTGTTCTTTGAAAAACTTTTTTAATTTAAAAAATTAAAGTAATTAATTTTCAGTTGATTCTGTAGGATTCTCTAAGTATACCATCATATCATTTGCAAAGTATGATAATATTGTCTAACAATTTTTTCAATATCTTTTACAAGACCACTATCTTTGTTCTACTCCCTATTCATGGGTATACCTCACAGTTTCATTTTGGCTTTCTCCCTTTTTTTTCTATCTTCTCTCTCATTGATTGTATCAGTTCCTATGAACTCAAGTAGCACCTTCATGTAGTTTCCAAATTTATGTATGCTACCTTCATTTCTATCTTGAGAGCATCTCTAGCTGTTTGCTAAATATTTCCATCCTGATGTCCCATAGGCACTTCAGATTCAATGTGTTCAAATTAGATTTCATTATCTTTTCACCTAAATCCATTCCTTCTGGTAACTTCCTATTTCTTGTTGAGAGTACCATCATTCTTCCAATCACCCACTGTAATACCAGAGAAACTGAGGTGAGTAGGGATTTATTAATTTTAATGTGGAGAATTCAATAAGCTAGATGTTCGAATGGAAATATGCTTCCAAAGCATTTGGTGCAGAGGAACTGAGGCACAGAATTTATATAGGCTTTTAGCTAATTAAGTTTGCAAGCAGGATACAGAAGCTGAGAATGCAATTAGTCTATATCTGGTAGCGATTGTTATCTTTACTTCGAAGAAAGGGCAAGGAGAGAGGCATTAAGTTGGCATTTACAACTTGTGGATTGTGGCTCAGACTCCATCAGACAGGGGAGGAGGACCATTTTTGGATAGATAGGGATTTTAACAAGAGCATAACTTAGGTTTTTGGGTCAGGGCAGGAGGGGAGATAACATAACTTGGTGTCTTCATCCTTGACAATAATTTTATTTCCAAGGTAGTTTTGGGCAAGGATGGAGTCAGAGTGGCAAGCCCCTGGATATTGTTTTTTTTTTTTTTTCCCTTCATTGTGTCAGGAAGAGGTATGGTATGTGAAGAGGAATTAGAGCCTCAAGGTTTAAAGTTTTCTTTTTAAACTCAATTTTCCCAAGTCTAATTGCACAAATGAAAAAGAGGGTGTGTGTGTAATGGCCTGCTATTCAGGGCCTAACACCACAAGCTGGGAATCATCCTCAACTTTAATTCTTGCTTACCTTCCATATCCAATTTTGCCTTTTCATTCTTACCTTCTATTTCCAATCACAATTTCCAAATGTTATTAACTCACCCATCCTACTTTGCCAACATCCATAATATCTGAATTCTTTTCTATTTGACATATTTTATAATTCTTTGCATAGACTGCTGCAATAACTTCTTAGCTGGTCTCCCTGAATCCAGCTTCTTGCCTTTCTATTCCATCTTGCACACAGCTACTGAATATTGATATTCTTAAACTGCAGGTTTGATCATGCTATTCCTCACCTTAATAAGCACTAGTGACTCCCTATTGCTTTTAGGATAATAGACAAACTCCACTGTTTGGCATTTAAAGCCCTTCATAACCTGTTCCAGTGTACTTTTCTAGTCTTAGTATATATTATTATGTATTATTCCACTTTGTACTTTTTGGTCCTTCTTGTCCAGAGGTAACTGGATAGCATAGAAGAAATTTCTGGACCTGGAGTCAAAAAGGTCTAAGTTTGAATATTTACTAGTTGCACAGTCCTGATTAAATCACTTACCCTTTATCTACCCCAGGCTCCCCAGCGTTGGCTTGGGGATAATAGTAGTGCTTCCCTTCTAGAGTTGTGCAGATTAAACGAGATAGTATTTATAAAGCACTTAGCCCGCCTGGCAGATACTGGATGCTTAATAAGTGCTTGTTTCCTTCTTTGCTTCCTCCTACGTGACATTCCATCCCATCTCCATTCCTTGTCACACATTGTTCCCCATAACTGAAATGTCCTTTCTCCTAACCTCACCCTTTCAGAACTCCTCGCTGGGTATATTACAGAAGGCATTCTTGTTCAGATGTGGGGTGGACTAAATGATGTCCAAGATCTTTTGTAATTCTGAGAGTCTGTGATTTGATGTCTCACAATGTGTGTGCTCTATTTCTTGAATGTGACATTCCATGTTTGATTGATGGACTTTTGCATTGTCTGAATCATGTATCTGGAATGCTCTATCCCCTCACCTCTATCTCTTAACTTTTTCATCTTTTTTCAAAACTCAGCTCAAATACCACCTACTATACCAGGCCCTGACTGGTTCAGCTGCTAATACCTTCCCTTTCCATCTAATCTGCATGTATCTCCGATGAATCTAGTTATTTCAAATTGTTTACCCAATTAGAATGTAAGCTTCTTAGGGTAGGGACTTTATTCACCCCCTCCCCTTCTTTCTGTTTAACACAGTGCCTGGTCAACAGTATGTACTTAATATATGCTTGTTGACCCACTGACTGACTGACCACCCTTTTCTATTTCTCTGATAAGAGGAAGAAGGTGTGTCTTATTAACTATGCTCCAGAACTGAGATTTGCTAGTATGATCAATCAGAATGCAGTTAAACACTGTGACAATCCAAATATTTAAAGATCACTTTTAAAAAACCTTTCTTTTTCTCTGAGTAATGGTGATATTGGAAGATGGGTTTTATGCATGAGGCTATAGAGGAGTGGGAATAGGGAATGGCTCCAACAACATTTGCTTTTTTATTATTAAAGATTTTTATTTTCAAAACATATGCATGGATAATTTTTCAACACTGACTCTTGCAGAAACTGGAAACTGAATTGATGCCCATCAGTTGCAGAATGGCTGAATAAGTTATAGTATATAAATGTCATGGAATATTATTGTTCTATAAGAAACGACCAGCAGAATGATTTCAGAGAGGCCTGGAGACACTTGCATGAACTGATGCTGAGTGAAATGAGCAGAACCAGGAGATCATTATACACAGCAACAAGACTATACAATGATCAATTCTGATGTATGTGGTTCTCTTCAAAAGTGAGGTGATTTAAACCAATTCCTATTGTTCAATGAAGAAGAAAACCATCTGCACCCAGAGAGAGTCCTGTGGGATCTGAGTGTGAACCACAACATAGTATTTTCATGTTTTCTGTTGTTTGCTTGCATTTTGTTTTCTTTCTCAGTTTTTTTCTTCTTAATCCAATTTTTCTTGTGCAGCAAGATAATGGTAAGATATGTATGCATATATTGGATTTAACATATATATATATATAATTATTATTATTTTTTTTGCTTTTTTTGCTAAGGCAATTGGGGTTAATGACTTGCCCACGGTTGCACATCTAGGAAGTGTTAAGTGTCTGAGACCACATTTGAACTCAGTTCTTTCTGACTTCAGGGCTGGTGCTCTAAACACTGCGCCACCTAGCTGCCCCAATTTAACATATATTTTAATATATTTAACATGTATTGGATTACCTGCTATCTAGGGGAGAGGGTGGAGGGAGGGAGGGCAAAATTTGGAACAGAAAGTTTTGCAAGGGTTATGTTGAAAAATTATCCATGCATATGTTTTGTAAATAAAAAGCTTTAATTAAATAAAATAAAATTAAAAAAAACATTGACCCCTCCAAAACCTTGTGTTCTAAATTTTCCCCTTCTTTCCCCTATCCCCTCCCCTAGATAGTAATCCAATATATGTTAAATATGTACAATTCTTCTCTACATATTTCCACAATTATCTTGATGCACAAGAAAAAAAAAACAGATCAAAAAGGAAAAAAATGAGTAAGAAAACAAAATGAAAGTGAACAACAACAAAAAAGAGTGAAAATACTATGTTGTGATCCACACTCAGTTCCCACAGTCCTCTCTTTGGATGAAGATGGCTCTCTTCATCACAAGACCTTTGGAACTGGCCTGAATCATTTCACTGTTGAAAAGAGCCACGTCCATGAGAATTTCAACAGCATTTGTGACATGCTTTCTAAAACCTCACAGTAATATACTGGAGAAATCACTGCTGGGTGGGGGAAGAATGAATATGTCAGTCATTCAGATTCCTAAAAAATTAGCTGGTACGTCTAAGCAAGTTTGTAAGTATATACACCATTGTCTAAATGCCAATTTATAAGTACCCTCAAAAGATAAATGCTTACCTAGGGACAGTACAGAGAGGGAGAAGAGTTGTGTTTGTCAATTTATTTATTGTCTGTACTGATTCAGGGAGTGACTCCATCCTTTGCCCTCACATCTTGGTGATGATTGGATTCACATGTCTCCCAGCTGAGTTGTTACCTGATACTCCTCTTAAACCAATCTTGTGTTCTTGATAGCTGAACACATTCATCCTTAATGACCTTGGCCGGGAGTCCATTGGAACTAGGCTAGGGATTCCTTTCTTGTTTTAGACTAACCATCCCTTCCCATGACAGTTATATATACATATGCATATACACACATGTTATATATTTAGACACTCATGTTTATTTAAAGAAGTTCTTTGGAACCAGAAGGGAGAATTTGAGGGAGTATAAAATTAGCAACATTTTTATAATTCAGCCAGCAAAATGCTGTGATCATTTATATATTTCCTTGACTGCTCCAGTGGCCATAACTTACTCCTTAGGTACAAGATTAAACCATATAAGTAGTCTTACATTAGTATCTGATTTAATAGCTTTTTTGTTATTTGTCTAATAAATGTGGTTCTTTGAAACCAGAGCATCAGAATTGTTTAACCATCTGGTACAATGCCTGGTACATAGTAGGAACTTAATAAGTGCTTGTTAAATTGAATTAAACTGCAAGATTACAGTTTTGCCAGGTACTAGTAAAGTGCCTTAGAAAAAAAGTTGAAAAAAATGGATGCTTGGTATTAAGATCTTGCAGTGTTAGTAGTTGGGAAGTCAACTCTTTTTGTTTGAATGTATATTATCCACTTTGGATCTATATATGGTCTTTCTTGAAGCTCAGGTCTGTTTCCTACTTTGCCCAAGGATAATACCACAAACCATCCCTCACTACTAGTTTTTGGTGTGTTTTTAGGTAATATAAATAAATTAACTGATTCTATTACTGTGTAGAAGGCATAACTAATTTCTCTAAGAATAGCTATATATTTTTAAAAAGTTGAAGATTTGCAAGATATTTTACCTATATTATCTTACTCAACCTTGACATTAAACTTGTGACATAGATGCAATTATTATTTCCATTTTAAAGATGAGAAAACTGAGGCTTAGAAAGGTTAAGTGATTTCTAGGGTTATACAGATAATTAAGTGCAGGAGGCAGCATTTGAATTTGGGTCTTCTTAACTCCAGGTACAGGGTTCTACCCATTGCTTCATAAATAAGTTATAGAAAAGCATATTTCAACATCAAGGGTCCCTAATTTTGTCCATGTGTGTATTCCCTGCAGAGATCACAATCTCTCTCTAACTTGGTAGAGGAATTTTAAGAGTTGTGATAGTCTGAAAAAAAAGTCATCATTCTTTGGTGAATTATAAAAAGGTTCTATGAATTTGGAATAGCTATCTAGGAGGATAATCAGGAACATATCTATTCATCATTGAGCTCTTACATCAGTGTTTTCTAGCTTGGTGGAAATTGGGACAGAAGCCAAAGTCAGGTCCTTTTCATGCAATAATAAGGTTTCAGAATAGGATATCAGTGAAGACTAGCAAAGCATATGTAACTTATTAGATCAATCAGCAAGCATTGATTTTCCCCACTGGAAATGGAAAGATGAAAATGAAATAAGATAATATTGAAATAGTCCTTGTCTTCAAGGAGCTCATGTTATTACAAGGCAAACAATATGTACACATATGTGTATATACAAAAATTATCAAAAATAAATAAAAGGTAAGTTTTCAAGAGAAGGCAATAACAGCTAAAGTGGGGAATGGGTGGATCAGAAAAAGTTTCCTGTGGGAGAGGCATTTTCGTGCAGAAGGAACTTAGGAATTCTAAGAAGTGTAAATAAAGAAAGGGACGAATTTTTGGAATGAGGGGCAGCATTTGCAGCTGTCTATTTTAATCAAATTCAATTAAATTTTTTTTTCTTGGCCATGAGTTTAGTATTGGATTGATTGCCCCTGAAGTGGGGGTAAGGGTACCATGAAACATGAGATACAATTCTTATCCTCAAGAAGTTTATTTTTGAGTTCCCGGAAGGAAGCTAACATATGTAGGTAGATAGGCTCCAGGTAGGCAGATAATTATTCACCAAACCAAGGTAGATCCCTTCTTTTTGGAGAAAAGAGTCTAACGCTTGTGTAAAAAACAAAATCCAGTTCAGATCAGGAACAAGGAGTTGCTTAGGAATACCAAAGCCAAGAGCTGACTGGCGTGGTAATAGGATGCTGGGGGCAGCAGGAGCTTTTGATATTGGAGTTCAGTAAAGAGACCAGTAGGCATAGTGACAGAAGTGTCAAGAAAATGCCTGTCTGATGCAATCTAAGAATTTGATTTGCTGCCCTTTTATTGTGGTGGTGAGTTTTCTCAACTTTTCACTCCTTGGATATACAAATGCTGGAAAGGATATGGGTACTGGAACCACTATATCATTTAAGAGCTGCTAGGTTAGCACAGTGAATAAAGTGCTAGACCTGGAGTTCAAATCTGGCCTTATACACTTACTAGTGATGTGACCTTAGACAAGTCACTTAACTTTATTTTTTTCAGCTTCCTCATCTATAAAATAGACTGGAGAAATAAATGGCAAACCACTCCAATATTTTCATGAAGACATGACTGAAATGACTAGAAAGCAAATCAGTGAAGTATAAATAGGCATTGATGTTCTTTTCTTAGAACAATTGCTTTTTATAGCTTTATAGGTTGCTCTTTATTAAGACTGGTAATTAAGCTGATATCAATGTACTAGACATGGGATATAGGCAGATTTCACCAAAAGCGTCTTAAAATTATTTTACTAATAGCTTTTGCTTCCATATCTCACTTCATTTCTGAACATATATACATACCTCTTTCCTCAACTATCTTTTGCAACACAGAGTAAAACAAAAAAGAAAAATCATCATTTAAACAAAACTAACACATCAACCAGTATGATACTAATGATCAATGTTCTACATCCATAGTCCTCCAAGTCTTTATTTAAATAAGGGAGTGAAGAGCATTTTTCTATAGCTTCTCTCATAATTATTGTGTGTATTGTTTTTTTCTGTATATTTCATTAGTGACACTTCTGTCACTATGCCTACTGGTCTCTTTACTGAACTCCAATATCAAAAGCTCCTGCTGCCCCCAGCATCCTATTACCACTCCAGTCAGCTCTTGGCTTTGGTATTCCTAAGCAACTCCTTGTTCCTGATCTGAACTGGATTTTGTTTTTTACACAAGCGTTAGACTCTTTTCTCCAAAAAGAAGGGATCTACCTTGGTTTGGTGAATAATTATCTGCCTACCTGGAGCCTATCTACATTCATAGCTAATATGTATTTCTATTCCTTTTTTGAATTCTTTGTAGTCATCATGTCTGATATGCTAAAGTAACATTTCATTTGATTCATCTATCACAATTTTTTTCAGTACTTTGCTACTACATAAAGTGCTGAATATACATGTTGATGTATATTCAGTGACATGCTAGAATAAACTCATATGGACCTTCATGAAAGTGATTGTTAAATTTTTAATATGAACATTTGTTTATTTCAAAAATCAGCAAACCATGTTTGATTTATTGTTTTGTTGACTGTCTAGACTTAAAGTTTTGGAGAAAATGTTAATAACACCAATTAAACTTAAAATTGTGTCATGTTTACAATTCTTCCCAAGAGAGCCAGTTATTAAAGATTAACCAGCACATTCCTGTGTATATGAGCTCTTTCTTCCTGCCTTTGGCTTCAGTGGAGCATATGTCTAGAAGGATTGTTGCACTTTTAAAAAGTATTGGCATTTTAGTTATTTAAAGAAAAACATACTTTCAAATTGTTTTCTAGAATTGTTCAACCAATTGACAGCTCCATCAATTATATATTTAGTTTGCCCAGCCCCTCAGACACAGATAACAAGCTTTGTTGTTGCCAATTTGATGAATGTAAAATAAAAATGAGTTATTTGGTTTTTTCTTATTAATTATTTTTATCAATATTTTATATTGTTGTTAATCATTAGAATTTTTTCTTTTGAAAACTGTTTCTATACTTTGACCATTTATTCATTGGAGATTGACACCTGGCCATCTGACATTTTTTACTCAAAATCATATTAGGTGAAATAAGGTTACTAGCAACAGTTAGTTCTATAGAAACAAGGTAATAAATGCTGTGAAGATGTAATGATGTATCAAGTCATTGCATTATTACTGGGGGTTTATTTATAATGGTATTTGTTGTATACTTTTAGTGTATTGTTATTGTTTTTTAAGGGATTCCTTAATGCGTTTCTAGTTATTTTTGTGTAATCTTTCTTAGTCTTGTTCATAAAACTAGTTTATTTAGGACAGGGACTTTTTATTGCAGCCAAAGTAGTGTCACAAACATTAGGATAATGACAGGACTAGAACATTAGAACTTCCTCATTAAAAAAAAACAAAAAACAAAACCAAAACAACCCAACCCCACACAAATAAATTATTTGTCTAAGTTTACATGTGGAGTATGCTGATGGCAAAGCTGGAATTCAAAATCAAAATCCTTGGCTCTTGGACTAAAACTCTTGGGCTTAGACTCTTCCCAGTGTATCATGATGTCAGTGGTGGTAAAGGTGATATTCATGATTGAGACAGCAATATTAGTGATGGTGATCCTGGTGGAATGAAGGGAATACAGATAATGAGGATGAAGCTGGAGATGAATAAATAAGAGTAACCTGACCTGTTTCCTTTTCTTTATATTTTCAGATATAGATGAGTGTCGTTATGGCTACTGTCAGCAGCTATGTGCTAATGTCCCCGGCTCTTATTCCTGTACATGCAACCCAGGTTTTACCCTCAATGAGGATGGAAGATCTTGCCAAGGTATTTCTTTTTTGAGTAATAACCTTAAAAAACTGAAAATCCAAATTATATTTTGATTTTAAATTTACATTGAGTCTAAACTTTTTAGGCATGTTGGAAATATTAAAATAATATTTCTATTCCTTATTGTTCATCCTGAAAACTTTTAGAAGCTCAAGTATTTATGTTAGGCTATGTGACTAAGGCAAATATATAAACCCTTTTGAGGGCTGCTGGGGTAAGAACTTCAGCCAGCTGTCCATAGAAAGACTAGGTTTCTTAGAGACAGCTGTATTTGATGTCTCATATATGAGAATTGCCTTATTTACTCTTTTCATTCATTGGAAGCTGTGTCAACAATCAAATTCAAGAGCCCAGACCAAAGTTTTCAGAAAGAGCTCCTTATCTATGGTTCATTTCTTTTTTCCTCAAAGAGATAGAAATTGTACTTGTGATTAAATTGATCTAGGACTCCCTGGAGTGAGGGACCTCTTTCTACTACAGCTGTACAACTTATAGTCCTGGAGAGTTACCTAGAACACTGAAATTTAAGTGACTAACTAACTAGCTGGGGTAATAGAGCCAGTATGGATCAGAAAGGCAATGTGAATCCTGGTTTCAAGGTCTACTCTAATACAATATGTCATACTAACTGACAAAATTAAAAATGATTCTAAGGTTCCAGTGTACATTAGGCATTCTATTCTCTCCACATGTACCCACTAAACAAATATACCTCAGTGCATTGGCTCAGATTTCTAGGTCTTACTTGCTAAAGAGGGGAACAAACAGCTGATCCCATAGATTTCCTTAAATCCTCCAGAGACATGACAGTGTCTCTTGAGGAACAGAACTAATACTGGATGCTAATGGACACATCAATACCCACACTCTGATGCTTTGGTTCTGAGATCTCTTGTATAGATGAGGATGACTTGAAACTTTTTTGACTGACCTAAGCCTGGGACTGACCACTGCTGGCTATGTTGTGGTTCTTAATCACCCCATGCTCACCAAAACCCTTGGGAAATTTGCACCCAGACCTCCACTCACAAAATCCCCAATGATATGTCCTTGAACACACCAATAAACTACCATGGATCTATGCACAAACATGCCCACAATCCACTAATATTGACTGAAATTCCCAGCTTCCATATAGTTCCATTATTTTCTCCCCTCACTTGTTCTCTTGTTTTAGTTTAATTTTCATTCTTGCCAATAGTGTCTCATTTTCCTAGTTGTATTTACTGAATAAATGTGGCACACTCCATCTCTATGTACCCAGAGGCCTGTTTCTTAGCAGTTTTAGCATTTCCTTGATTACCAGGATTGGAAGAATGATCTGTCCACTATTTTTATACCTGTTGGACTGGTTAATATCTAGATTTTTCTTTCTTCATCTCTCCAGAACTGCTGCTCCTTTTTGAGTTAGTATGAGTATACTTATGCTGGAATTTTAAGCTTAGGCCTAGAATTTGGAAGATCTGCTTGCAAAAAAATTTTTTTTTTATTTTGCAGTATTTTAAAATTAAATAATAGCTTTTTATTTTCAAAATGCATGCAAAGATAGTTTTCAGCATTCACCCTTGCAAAATCTTGTATTCCAAACTTTTCTCCCTCCCTTCTTTCCACACCCCTCCCCTAGACAGCAAATAATCTAGTAGAGGTTAAATGTGTGCAATTCTCTTATACATATTTCCACATTTATCATTCCTGTATTAAAATTCTACCTTAGAAGTTCAGCAAATCTCTCAGTTTCCCTGGGCCTCTGTCACCTCATCTGTAAAATGAGGGGATTGAACTAAGTGACTAGAAGGTCCTTTCCAGTTTTAAATCTATGGTGCTATGAAATCAGCCACATAGCTGCTCCTCCTTTAGGGATGAGTCTTTTGGTGTAGGAGAGATTCACAGAGTTTATTTCAATCTCCACTCTTGTGAATCCAAATTATATGACCTCAGGTAAGGTCTATTCACCTAGCTGAGACTCATGTATAAAGTGGAAATGATACTTGCATTATCCATTTCATAGAGTTTTTGTGAGGAAAGTGCAAAGGCAAATACATACTATAGAAATTTGAGTAACTACAACAATCTAAGGGCAGAATGAGGCCTTCATGGTCTCTATAGTGGGAAGGGTAGGTTGTTTTCCTTTCAAACAGAGACCATTTGGGCGGTTTTTTTGTCTTTGTCTCTAACCTTCCCACCAAACCTGGGACTACAGAGCATAAAACTCAGAACAGAGGTTGCTGCATAATTTCCCTTTCCACCCAAGTCTCAACAAAAGCATAAAGAAACAAAAGTACAGCCTGGTTTTCACATAATCAATTCAAATGCTGATAAGTCAGAAAAACAAATACTACCACAGTTCCCATCTGATCTTTTCTTTTATTCAGGAAGTTAATGTGGCCTTCAGACCTCAGGAATTAGAGCAGTCCTGTGGGGGGTCCTGGGGTTTGGCACATTCCCAGTCAGTCAGTGTGGCAGACACAGAATGAGGTCTTTGTCTAGAGGCTGTCACCAGATTTCACAGGGACAGTTTCCTCATTACACCATTAATGGCCTAGCCTGCGAGCTCTGAACCTGGCTGGGCTATGCTAGATGAAGGATATTATGACTCAATCAGTTGGATCATATCTACATTGCTGGGTAAACAGGAAGGCATCAGAAAGAGTTTGATCCCATGTTCCCTGTTAGTCACCCCATCCAAGGCGGTACTTGCAAATGATTCTGGGAAATTTCTATTACATTCATATTGCCGGTATAGGTCCTAGATTGCTAGAGCTAACAAGGACCTTTCAGATCATCTATTCCAGGGGTTCTTAACCATTTTTGTCACTGACCTCTTTGATAGTCTGGAGAAATTGTACAAGATTCCTTCTCAGAATGATGTTTTTAAATGCATGAAATAGAATATATATGACTACAAAATAAATTTTAAATAGTTATTAAAGCATTTTAAAAAGCTCACAGACTCCAAGTTAAGATTCCTTCATCTGGTCCAGCATCCTAATTTTATAGATGAAGAAACTGAAACCTAAAGATGCAAAGTGATTTGCCTAATATTTAGTAACTGGTGAAATCAGGACTAGAATTTAGTTCTCTTGACTTAAGAGCTACAGGCTGATTTTTTTCTTTGAAGAAACCAAAGAGGAAAAGGCAGAAATTTAAGCATTCCTATGTTCTTACCCCAGTGAAGGGGGGCAGAGTTCCTGGCTCTTTTAGGTGGTGATGGGAAATAAAGAAACTGGTATCAGTATAGAAGGATAGCTAAGTGTTACAGTGGATAGAGTGCCAAGCTTGGAATCAAGAAGACTCATTTTTCTGAATTCAAATCTGACTTTAGACATTTACTAGCTGGGGCAAGTCATTTAACCCTCTTTGCCTTAGTTTCCTCATCTGTAAAACAAGCTGGAGAAGAAAATGGCAAATCATTCTAGTGACTCTGCCAAGAAAGTTCTAAATGGGGTCACAAAAGTCAGCATGACTGAAACAACAACAACCAGTGTAATATTTGGGAAGCTAGCACAAGGAATGTTTCACAGCCAACAGGGCCTGTTTCCCAGGGGACTGGACTCTACTTGCCAGCTCAGGGTGTGTGATACCAGGTCAGATCAGTTTGGCTATAATCCATCTCTTTGCCAACCTGGATAGCCATGTAATATATAGATTCAAAGCCAAAATGTATATATATATCTTCCAAGATTCTGAGGAACAAACATACCAACTTAGAAGGCCAAATATATTCTTAAGGGGAAGGTAATATGTGTATTGGGGATAGATTTAGACATGTGAATTCACAGACTTGTGCTATGGAAACATTTTTTTTTAAATCAGCAATGTCTGCAGATAACAGCTGAATCTTGTATGCACTGCCAAAATTTGTAAAAATAAGACTGTGTTATAGAACACCTTATACTTTTCAGAGTACTTTCTTATCTGTTATTTCTCTGGATCTAAACAATAGCCTGTCATTGGGAGATCCAAGACAGGTTTTATTACCTGCCAAGTCACACATTTAGTTTCTGACAGAATCAGGAGTAGGATTCTTTCTTTATTCCTACACAATATTGTGGATCACATTCAAGTACACAAAGGGTTGTTGGGAGCATTTTCCTAGGGGCTGTTTGTCTATCTTATTTTTCTAGAACGGGAACAGCTGGAGGGGCTTTCTCCACTGCCATCCTAGCCCGAGGACTTCTCATTCTCTGTCCCTAAGTGACTTCCATTTAGAACATCCTCTAATCTCCAGGTCTCCTAGTCAACCTCAATCTCCACCCAGTAGCCCTGCATCATGGAAATTTTCCTGACTTGTGGGGTGAGCTAGTCTAATCCCACCTGGAACAAAAGAAAATGAACCTTTGTTTGATGGTTTGGAAAGGTATTATAGCATCAAAGGATTATAGATTTAAAACTGGGAGGAATCTTAGAGGTCATATCAGTCCAATCTCTTCATTTTACGGGTAAGAACACTGAAGTATAAAAATAATAAATGGTTTACTCAAAGTCATATAGTTTGTATGAGATATAATAATAATAGCTAGCATTTATATAGCACTTCAAGATTTTGCAAAATTTTTGACAAATAAACTTGCAGCAACTCTGGGAAGCAATCTTCTCATTATCCCCATATTAAAGATGAGGAAACTGAGGCAGGACAGAGATGAAGTGACTTATCCTGGGAAGTAGGTGCTGTTACCCTCATTTTACAGATGAGGAAATTGAGGCAGAATAGAGATTAAGTGATTTATCCAGGGTCATGGAGCTAATAAATCTCTGAGACAGGATTTTTATTCAGCCTTCCTAACTCCAGGTGTAGCACTCTCTCCATTACACCACAGTTGCCAGATATGATACTTTGTTTCACATTTGCTATCCTGCTTGGTTTTAATTCAGTGGATCAAGATGCCCTTCCCAGGAAAAGCTCATCACTTCAAAACTTGCAGTGGATAGAACTCCAGGTCTATAGTTGGAAAGACCCAAATTCAAATTTGCTTCTCACACTAACTAGCTGTATGACCCTGGGCAAATGATTTAATCCTGTTTGCTTCAGTTTCCTCATCAGTAAAATGAGCTAAAGAAGGAAACAGAAAATCATTCTAGCAACTCTGCCAAGACAAACCCCAAAAGAAGTCACAAAGAGCTGGATATGACTGAAAATGACTAAACAAAAACAACCATGGAGCTAACAGAAACCTTGCTTGACACTATCATTCAACCTTCTCTTCCTTCTAATTGGAGGGCAGAGAAGCTGGATGATGGAGTGCCAACCTCCTCCCAGAACCTTCTTTTGTAGAGGACAGGAACAGACTCTGCTCATTTGACTTTGCATCTGCTGCCCTACCTGTTCTAAACAGAAAAAGATATCCTGCATTGAATACCCCCTGGTGTCCCATCTTGCCATTTTAGGTTTGCTTTCTTGCCTTCTTCTGTATGTAGTCTTCCCCTTAAGACTGTAAGCTCCTTGAGGGAAGGGATTATTATTATTATTTTTTTATCAATTGTATCTCCATTGCTTAGCACAATGTCTGGCACATAATGGGCACTTAATAAATGCTTGCCAGATTGGTTATGAAACAGCTATTTCCAATTTCATTTGTATAAAGGTTTATAGTTTATAACCAGATCATAATTGTGAAAGGCAGTAAACTCTAGTCAGAGCTCTGGACTAGGAAATCTAAATTCATATCCAGGCTTTAGTTCTAAATAGCTGGATGGCCTTTGCTGGTTATTTTAAAAACCTCCCTGGACCTAATTTTTTTTTCCTTCATGAAATGAGGGGGTTGAATGGATAATCTCTAATGAACTTTTTAGTTCTTAATTCTATGATCCTTTTCAATTTCATCAGTCTGCATTGCTTGACATGGAAAGTATGCTGTGAAAAAGGAAATAATGAGGTTTGTTTCCCCCCTCAGATGTGAATGAATGTATGACAGAGAACCCCTGTGTACAGAGCTGCCTCAACACATTTGGCTCTTTCATCTGCCGCTGTGACCCTGGCTATGAACTTGAAGATGATGGTGTCCACTGCAGTGGTAATGGACTTCAGAAGGGTGACCCCCATTCAGTATCTGTGAACTGGAGAGAGGATATTTCCTCCTACTTTCTGGCATAACTTTTGTTTATTAGATTATCTCAGTAAGGCCATAAATCCTTAGGAAACAGATGTGAAGTCAAACTGGTGAAGAGAAGGGTGTGAATGAGGAGGGAGGATGAGAAAAAGCACTAACAAAATATTCACGGGCAGGACTGGTATTTGGCATATGACATTTGGTAATTATTACTCTGTGCATTCATTTATTCATGCATCCAACAAAACATTATTAAATATCTTTTTCACATCAGGGAAGGTACAATACAGTAATACTTGATCAGTACACTAAAGAGATGCAAATCCAAGTACTAAGTGAGATTCTCAAAGGAAGGCCCTGGGGGTTGATGGAAGGCTTCTTGGAAGACACTGAGCATTTCCTTTCAGTTTTTAAAAATGGATGTACATTCACCAGGTGAGATTGGGGAAGGGGAGCATTTCAAGAATAAGGAATAGTTGCATCCTCCAAGGTAAAGTTATGGAGGCATGAGAGTACAGGGTATTTTTGGAGGTTGGAGAATAGCAATACATACTTCACTTTTTTCTAATACACTGGTTATTTCAGTCTATAATTACATGTTTTACCTAATCTAGTGAACAGTGTTCTGGTGGGTGCTTAATAAATGTATATTGAGTAAATGATCAAACATCCTACTAAGTGGTCCTAACTGTGACAACAGCAATTAAGACAACAAGCCTTTATTAAGGTCTTACTATGTGTCAGACACTGTGCTAAGCACTTTACAAATCTCATTTGATCTTCACAACAACCATGTAAGGTAAGTGCCATTATATCCATTTTACAGTTGAGAAACTAAGGTTAAGTGACTTGCCAAGGGTCATTAAATTAATAAGTATCTGGGTTTAGATTTGAAGTCAGGTGTTCCTGACTTCATGCTCAGTGCTCCATCCACTATGCCATTTAGTTGTCTGATAAGGAACTCACTACTTATAGCCCTTTGTATTTTTAGGCCACTATACTTTTAGGAAGTATTTCATTATATTGTATTGAGCTGAAACCCATCTCCTTGTATATTAATTCTACCATCTGGATACATATAGCAAATTTGATCCCTTCCATTTCAAACACCTATTGAAATACCTTAGTTTCCCTGAATTGTAATACTTCAGTTTTCCTGCCTCAGTTTCTTTGAATTGTTTTGCCTCAGTTTCCCTGATGGCAATTCCCCCTATTCTTTGCCCCATTGGGACTGAGAGAATACGGGCCTCTGGTGGCTCTCATATTCCAAAGAGTCATAAAACTCCAGATGCCTTATCTCAAATACTGGGGTATGTCCTGGTCTCAGACTTCCTGTCTCCTGCTTTTGACCCCCAACCTGTCAGAATTAAAAGGTTATGGTCCTTCCTGGAATTTTCACTCACCCAGTGCTCTGCCCCTCACCTTGCCTTTGTTTCCCTGATAGCTGGAGCCCTATAAAAGTCTCTGGAATTACTTGCTGGTTGCTGGATGCTTTAAGACAAGAGTCTAATCCAGTCGGCTGGCTATGGCTAGTCCAAATTCTCCACTGTTAAAATACTAAAAATTTCTTTCTTGCCTCAGTTTCTCCAGCATTACACTATCCCCTCTCCAATTCCTCTTGTAAGGTTCCATGAAAGAGTTATTATTGGTTTAATGAAATAAAGATTCAATATAATTCTATTTATTGACTGAGTGGTCATCTTCACTTTACTCGACTCCCCTCTTGACAATGTGCCTGAGAGTCTAATATGCCTTTTGAATTCAACCTTTTAAGTTATAAATCACTTAATAATTATTCAGCCTTAAAGAACATCTAGTAAAGGATTATGGGACAAAGGTTCATGAATTATCAAAATTCACAAAGAAGCCCAAGTGCCATTTTCCTCATTAGTTCCAGACAAATTTCCCATTAAACTTTTTTATCAGAGTTGCTAGGAAGATACAAAACTGATCTATTTACTTCCTTCTTATTTCCTTGTCTATACTGATAATGAGAAGAAAAAAATAGTGATTCAGTAGGTTCTCAATTATCCCAAGGAAGGCAGTAGCACTGGGCAGATCAAAAAGAGCAAGAAGCCTAGATAGGCTTCCCCTGAATAACTGAAAGTTGAAAAAAAAATTGGATTGTGTTTTTCCTCCCTGCCCCCATAATCCTCTTTCTCCAGAGAACAGAGAGAATTAAATAAAACCTACATTCTTTTCTGCTTGCCTTGCATACTTTATTGTTTTGTCCCAGAGAATGACTATTTGCAAAGCTATTAGATAAAACTTTAAGGGATTTGTCCAGATTCTTTTCTTGCACTGGAATTCTCTTGTCTTAAATAGAGTAAGTCCTCATTCATTTGAACCAATTGAGGAAAGAGTCAGTTGGAATTGGTAAAATGTTTTAATTAGAGAACATTTTTAGAGAAATACGTTTTGTTATTTTTAAATGAACATAGTAGTTCTATCTGCCTAGAGGGTTTGAGGACTATAGAATGATATTTTGTTATTAGCATACAAATTCTTCAGCAAATTCTACAGTTGGAAAATAATTGATTCTTTTAAATACTTAAAAAAAGCTTCCTTTAATCTTTCTTACATTATTTCCTTAACAAGTTATTTTTGTAGTGTAAAGATTTAACACCATTCATACCTAATTCTTGTACTAAGTACCCAGTAGGTACAAGTCTTTGGGATGTATATAAAGCTATGGTAAATGTACAGAGCTTTTTCCATCAGTCTTAGTTAGTTGCCTTCCCTTCTGAGATTGCTTTTTTCCCTACCCTCTATATATCTTCTATTTAGTGGTTTATATGTTGTATCCTTCATTAGAATGTGCAGTCTTTAAAGGCAGAGATCTTTTTTGCTTATAGCCAGATATTAAATACTTAAGAATTGACTGATTAGACAAGTACACATAAAGTGCAATAGAAAACAGAAAGTCCTCTGTATTTGGAGTCAGAAGGCCTAGTTTCAAATCCTGACACTTCCATTTCCTACCTGTGTTGGGCAAGTCATGTAACCTCATTTTCCTTTTCTATAAAATGGGGATAATAATAGCACCTGCCTCAAAGGATTATTGTGAGGATCAAATGAGATAATTGTAAAACACTTAGTACATAGTAAACACTACATAAATAGCTATTAGTAGTAGTAGTAGTAGGAACTTAAGAAATAAACCTAAGTTTGTTGAATTGGATTCAGAGAGATCAGTATGATAAGGTACTAAATTGACTATAATTAAAGGCCAAAATGCTTAATACACACTTTTAATGCTTCAGGACATCAAGAGAAGAGAGATCACTGTGGCTAGATCTGTCAGAGATGACTTCATACTGGAAGGCTGACTTGAACTTAGCCTAGCATCTAGCACAGTGTTTTGGACATAACAGTACTTAATTGGTGATTACTGGATTGGAAAATGGCAGAAAAGAGGAGAGGGCATTCTGAATAAGAAAACAGTGGTGGTGAAAAGCATGATTAAAAGCATAATATTAGCATCTCACATGTATGCATCATATATATGCATGTATACATATAAACACCAGAAATGCATGTGTCTACTATATGTGATACAACCACACACATATATAGATACATGTACACGAGCATATATATATTTTATAAAACACTTTCCTTCCAACAGTCCTATGAGATCTAGGCACTGTAAGTATTGGTATCCCCATTTCACAGATAGAAAATACTGTGCCCCAGAGAGGTGGGGCAATAGCTAAGGTGACAAGGTAAACAAATGGTAAAAGTTAAACTTGAACTCAAGTCTTCTGATTTATTTTGGCAGTCTGATCAGATTATGCTGCTTCAGCATATTCTTTATATAAATCGTAGCCCGGGGTTGGCTTCTAGGCACTGGTCACAGTACCCCCTAGTGGTCACATATAATTTATAACTGAATTATGTAATTAGAACAGCCTCTTACATTTGCTGGATACTTTTAAAGCATATGTGGTATTTTTGTTTCTGATCTCTGATTTGATCTACCCAACAGTTTTGTAAGAAAGACAGAACATGATGGTATAGTAGTATAGTAGTTTAAATTGATCAGATGAAGAAACTAAAGCTAAGAGCCTAAATGACTGACCCAGATCACACGTCTAGTAAGTGGTTGATTTAAGACCACTGTCCATGCCTCTGGGATGGTCCAATGCTATTAGTCTACATTCATAAGTTAATGTCCTAATAGTCCTAGGAAAAATTATATTTCAATAGTATTCTTCAGAGGATACAATGCAATAAATTTAGAGAAGTAACTAATGTAAAGTTCAGTCCCTGTAACAGAGTGGTGGCCAACTATCAGATCACACCAAAGCAGGTATAGGCCACCTGTTCTGCTTGTGTTTGGGACAGCCCTGCTTACAGGATTCTAAAAAAATGGTATCCCCCAAACTCAGATCTCTCAAAATCCACCTTAATTTGAAAGATTCTTCAGCTCTAAATGCTATAATTTGGAGTCCTGAGACTATTGGGCTGGTGGTCCCTAACCTATAAACCAAGAAGATCTATTCTGGAAAAAGTAAGAGTTGGGAACTGGGATCCACATGCCATTTCAGGGGGAATTAGGGTAGTAGAAGCAAGCAAGCATTTCTTAACATCACAGATGTGACAAAGAAGTTACCTATTACCTAGAATACTAGACTTGAAATTAGGAAGACCTGTGTTCAAATTATCCTTAGACACTTACTGAATGAATGATCCTGGGCAAGTCACTTAATCTCTCACTCTCAGGTTCCTCATTTGTAAGTTGGGAATAATAATCACACCTAACTTGCAGTGTTATTAAACATAACAAGTGAGTTTATTTATCTTTCCACTTGTAAAACTTAAAGCACTATATAAATGCTAACTATAATTCACATTTTAGATCCATATACTTAAAATAAAATTTGCCAGACTGTGATCCTTTTCTAAGCATCATTCAAAGGCCATTAAAGTGAAGAGAACAGGACTTTTCATTCCTGCAGAAAGAGATATATCAGGTTTATAATACCTACTGTTTTCACAAGGTAGAAAAGGAGACTCATTTACAAAGTTACCTATACTGGGTAATTCTAGCTGCTAAAGGAATCAGGGAGTACCTGAGGACAGGTCACATGGGAAAGGAGAGAATAAGAGAGAGAGAGAGAGAGAGAGAGAGAGAGAGAGAGAGAGAGAGAGA
>JAJPUD010003943.1:26958-111620 GCA_023553655.1 Myrmecobius fasciatus
GAATTCCACTGAGACAGTGTGGTACAATGGAAAGAATACTAGGTCTGGAGTCAGTGAAACTGACTCATTATTAATAAGTAAGTCACTTTGCTTGGTTAAGTCTCAGTGTCCTCATGTATTAAATCAGAATATTGGACTAAGGGATCTTTAATTTGAAGATGAGGACCTTCTATAGATTAACACCAATAACACTAATTTAGTTCTGGACATGGAGTTGGAGGCCATGCTGTTGAGATTCAAAAGGAGACCCCCCAAAAAAGTTGGAGTCACAGACCAGTATGGCAGACCAGTGTGGCGAGGTCTCAAAAGAATTTGCTGACTTGAATCCATCTCCAAGTCAAGGGGCAAAGTTTATTGTAAGTATAATGCCATTTGAAGTGGGCAAAGTTCCAAAAGGAGTTAGCAAAGAACCAGGAGCAAGAAGACAAATTTATAGGAAAAGACTGAGAGATATGGCTCTTCAAGTCACTGAAATGCTAATTTTATAGCCCAGAGGTAGAACTGAGGAATGGTCTGGCATGTACCTCACCATTTGCTCAGAAATCTTGCAGTCAGCAAAATTTCTATATTACATATATATATACACTATACTATACTACAGTATTCCTAAAACCAGGAAACTTTAGGATCATTGACAAACAGATTGCTAGAACAATAGCACTCCAAAAGACTGCTGTATTTCTCCTAGAAGCTTTACCCCTTTCAATTCTGCCTTCATTTTTCCTTTTAGTTTTTATTCCTTGGGAGTTGAAAAGCTTACCTGGTTTTGAAATTGGTAGGGGTAAAGGAGAGGTGGACAATGGAGTAGCTTGGTTCTTCTCTGAGACTATAAGTAAATTTATTGAACCTTGTAGCAATAGGCAATACCTATGTCCCTGGAAAGAGCTGGCTTTAATTCATCAATCCTTGTACTTGTTACCCCCAGATATGGATGAATGCAGCTTCTCTGAGTTCCTGTGCCAACACGAGTGTGTGAACCAACCTGGCACATATTATTGCTCTTGTCCTCCTGGCTACATCCTGCTGGATGATAATAGAAGCTGTCAAGGTAAGTGTCAACATAATGAAAGAAAAAAGTATAATAAGTGCAATAGGAGTGGTAGATGGGGGGGTGGAGGGCAATACAGGTGATATTTTGTGCCAGAGACTATCTCAGGTGCAAGCACTAGGGATAGTAGCTGGGGTCAGGAGCTGACTACATCAGGGTTTGCACCTCTTTTTCCTTTTTCTCTTCTCTTCCTAAAGGAGAGGGAACAGAATGAATCACACTGACTACTGGGATCAGTGATTTGATGACTTGTGATATGTATATCTGGGTGGTACATTTGTCTGTGGTTGTGCTGTTTGCTGTTCTGGGGCCAGAGATTTTTCACTTTTAGTTGAGGCTGTGATGATGAAAGACATGGTCAAGTTCAGTAGATATTGAGAATCTCTCTGAGAATAAATTTGGAGGCACTTTCTTTCCCTTAGGGCATGCCTGTGCCAGCTGCCATGGCAACCTGGCAGAAAGAAGTCATAAGACCCTTTTAAATAATTTTTTTCGAGAGGGCCCTAGGCAAGGTCTATGAAGGAAATATGATGCAGAATTGCAGCATTACAGACTGGTAGAGGCAGAGCCAAAGCTTTATCACTATCAAGTTGCTTAAAGGCATTGGTAGATCATTCAAAGGCAAGATCATTCTCAGGGCTGCATTATGAATATCTACCTAAGAAAGAAAATGTGACTAGAAACTGAAACCTTGGATAGAAAGCACAATTCGTATGGAAAGAGAGAGAGTGTGTGTTATGGAGACTTAATATGGATAAAATATGCTATTTTCACCTTCCCCCTTTTTTTTCTTGTGTTTTTTCCCTTTTGTTCTGATTTTGCTCTCCCATTATGATTCATATATAAAAATGAATGTACATGCACAGCCTAAAAAAAAATAGAAACTAGAACCAAAACTTTAGGAATATAGACATGAAAGCAGTTGAAGTGGGAAATAGATAAGGTCACAGGAACTTAATGTGGTATCTGATTAAGGGATCTAGGGAACAGAACATAGGAAGCAGTGTCAAAAAATCCAGATCCAAGTTGGAACATTGTCACTCAAGATATAGAAAATGAGCTCTGATAAAGCAGGTAGCCTACTTTGCTTTTGTTAACAGTCTCACCATTGTTGGTAATTAAGTACAAACCCCTTTTCTACCTGCTAGTGTTCTCAAAGTCCTTTGTACTTGTGTCAATTGTTAAGCTAACCCACTGAAGCTGATACATGGTTTCTTCATACAGAAACTAAAGTAACTTTAAGGAAAACAATTTACCTAACTGAATGATGTTAACCCATCTTCCAATTGAGAGCTGCTTAAATGGAATGACTCCAATAGGATAGTACTAATGGCGCTTGGTTTGGATTATATAGCTCAGCACACAGCACAAGGTGGAGAGTCCAAGATGGAGATCCCATGGATGTCTAGTCTTCATTCAGCCCTCTTACTCTCCTGAGGTCACTGAATGCACAATAGGCTTCTTCTCTCTCAATGCCCACAGCTGCTGCTGTTCTTGCTTCTGTTTTGGCTGGCAGGCTTCTCTTGTGTTGCCTGCTCTGTCCTGCCAAGGGGGAATTCTAGGAAGTTGTGAGTGCAAAGAGCTGTCCAGTTCCTTCATGAGGGTCCTTCCAGGGAAGGCACTAAACCAAGCCAGGATTGCCTTGAGCCATGTTCTTAGTCTGGTCTGTTCTGCACTGAGACTTCTTTCATGCTTTCCAAAGTTCTTCTGGAGAGTTGGCTTTGATCACACTTTTCTCCTCATTTCACCAAAGGATATTGACTCACAGTCAGTGGAGTCCCACCCTCTTGCCCTGTTAAGGAATGGTATAGCTATTTTTTTTTAAAACTTACTTTCCCTGATTTCCAATTTTGCCCTTAGTTCCTCATGATCATGGCTTATCTACACTGCCAGAAGTCAATGATCATAGGAATTGCAAAGGAGCTAAGAAGCAAAAGGCTAAAACAGGCCATGTGGCAAAACTGGTCTCCTTGTCTCTTGTTAGTAAAAAAGATGTTTCAGAGATGTCTCTCATCCCCCATAGATGCCTTCTTTTTTAATATTTTATTTTATTCTACATACATATAAAAACAATTTTATATACATTTTTAAGATGAATAGGATTTTATTTTTTTTGAAGTTTTTTATTTACAAAACATATGCAACATAATTTTTCAACACTGACCCTTGAAAAACCTTGTGTTCCCATATACTCCCCTTTCCTCCTACTGCTTCCCCTAAATGTCATATGATCCAATATATGTTAAACATGGTAAAAATATATGTTAAATCCAATATAGGCATACCTGTTTATACAATTATCTTGCTGCACAAGAAAAAATCAGATCGAAAAGTTTAAAAAATGAGAAAGAAAATTAAAAAAAGTGAAAATGCTATGTTGTGCTCCACCCTCAATTCTCACAATCCTCTTTGTGGGTATAGATGGCTCTCTTCATCATGGGTCTATTGGAACTGGCCTGAATCATCCCATTGTTGAAAAGAGTCACAGCAGATTCCTTCTTTATTAAACTATATGCTAGGCTGTTTTTTTTTTTTTTTGTCAGCTCTGTCATGGGTAGTCCTTTCACTGCTCAGAACTATATCTTAGGAGGGTCCTCATTGACTATATGGCCTTTCTGTGTTTCAGATATTAATGAATGTGAGCACCAGAACCACACCTGCATTCTACAGCAAACTTGTTATAATTTGCAAGGTGGCTTCAAATGTATAGATCCTATTCGCTGTGAGGAACCTTATATCCAGATCAGTGACAAGTAAGTTGTGGGTTTCCAAGCGGGATAAAATAGACATAGTATGGTAGAAAGAGAACCAGACTATAAATCAGAATCAATCAATTAATGCACAAGCATTTATTAAGCATTTACACTGTGCTAATTACTAAGGATTTCAAAACAAAAGGCACAGAACAATCTGTCCTCAAGAAGCTTTTGTTTAGACCTCTGTTCAAATTCTAGTTTAATTCCTGCAATTTATTAAGTGTGGGACTCTGGGTAAATGACTTTAATTCTCTGACTCAGTTTGCTAATCTGTAGAACAGGGCTAATGCTATCTGTCCTTACCTTGAAGAATGATGATATAACAAAACATAATATGAAAGTGCTTCAAAAATGTTAAGTAAGCACAAATATCAATCGATAAGCAATACTAAACACCCCTTTTAAGCCAGACACTATGTTAAGTGCTAGGGATACAGATAAGAAGCAAAAGATAGTCCTCAAGGATTGTGCTTTGTAAATCTTGAAGCACTATATATTTATATAGTGTTTTATATAGTATAATTATAGTTATAATTACTATATTAATACTATATTATAGTATAATTATAATTATACCATAATTCATATAGTATAATTATAAATTAATGTTGTTTGTCATGTAGACTTTTTGATTCTATGCAATTCCCATCTATACATTTTTATAAATTCTCCATAATAGAGAAGACTTTTTTGGTTTCAATAATGTTGATTATCAATATTAAAATGGGAAAAACTAGGAAAAATTCTGGTACTAGAAGCTTTTGTTTTTGTTTTATTTTCTGTAAAAAAATTGTCATTATTATTCTCATCAATAATAATAGTTAATACTATCCCAAGGAATCATGAAATAGGAGGGGCATAGCTTGGCTGAGATCTATGTGGAGAATTTTTATATTTCAAAATGAGTGGGGGTCAAAGTAAAAAAATGTTACAAAACTCATGGAACTTTTTATTGGATTCCTCTTCATAATGGATGGCATAATTCTTTCTCTTATAGGCCAAACCTTTCCCTTCCTGTTTCTTTCAATATTGTTTGGCCCAAAAGCCTTAAGCATAAGAATATACTTGAAAGACTGTTGGACTGGGAATTGAATTCCTCTATTACTGGACTTCCACCAGTAATCTATGGCATTTCAAATTTTCTGATCCTCAGTTTCTCCATTTTTAAAATGAAGAGATTGGTCTAATTAGATTTCATGAGGTCTTTGAATGTGGAGAAATAGGGGATGGGAAAAACTATATCTTTTGTCACTAATCTCTAACTGAAATTTAGCATTTTCTTCAATTGTAAATTTAAAAAATTATTCTGAGAAGGGGTCCAATGCCTTCATTAGACTAACACAAATATTGGTTAAGAATCCTGGTCTAGATGACTCAATAAATTCCATCCAATTAAATATTTATTAAATTCCTTCTGTGTACACAACATTCTGTCTTTTACAATTCACTTTACAACTCTGTGTTCTCTTGATGACAAAAGCACATAAAAGTACATTCCCTTTCTCTGAACTGGAAGAGCTCTCAAAGGTGATTTATTTAGGCCAACACCCACTGAAACAAGAATCTTCTCTATTCTCACCTAGTGACTGTTCAGCATCTGCTTAAAACTTCAGTGATGGGGAATTCCCTATTTCCCCCCAGGCAATCCATCCCACTTTTGTACATTCCTAATTAGAAAGATTTTCCTTACATTGAATAAAATACTTCATTGACATTTCTTCCCTTATTTGGATCTTGGGGAGGAGCAATAAGATTACGTTTAATGCCTCTTCCACATCCCTCTTCAGATACCTGAAGCCAGTTCTCACGTTTCCTTCTTGCCAAATATTTTCTTTTCCAGGCTCAACATCCTCAGTTCATTCACCTGACTCTCATTATCCTGATCTGTTTCCAATCAGTCTGTGTCCTCACTTAAATATGACACCTGGAACTGAACATAATATCCTAGAAGTATTTTAGCCAAGGCAGAGAATTCCAGGACTATCTATTCCTCTCGGATACTCTATTTCCATCATATTGATGCCTAAGGTCATATTGAGGAGGAACTCATACTGAGTGCTGTAAGGATTCAGAGTCAGTAAAATTGGGTTTCACATCTAACCTCTGACACATACTGACTGTGATATTCTAGATAAGTTGCTCTAGGAAATCCACTAAGAATATAAATTGCAAAGCTGGTGTGGATTTGGTAAAGGAGACTTCTGTCTGGAAACTCCTTATATTGATGAAATCTCAGGTAAGGACCAAAAAAAAAAATCAAACCTCAAAATGAGATCATATTAGATCATCAGGAAATACAAGAACCTAACAGAAAGCTCTGTTAGACAAAGTCTGTTTTAAACCAAGTCTTTATCTTCAGTAAGATATCTTTCAATATCTTTCAATTTATCATCTTTCTTATGAATCCAAAGGCTCTCTAGATAAATTACTATATTTTTTCCATAAGTTCATGGATGCTAGTGTACAAGTCTGTCATTTTAAATATTTGATTACTTCCTTGGGTAGTGAAAGAAAAAAAATGCTTAAGAATCACAGAACCATAGAATTTAAGAAATGAAAGGATTTTAGCAACGCCACCCAATCCAATCTTTACCTGAACAGGAATATTCATTATAATATTTTATTTGATTTTTAATAATTGCTGTTATCTTTTTCAATTAATGAGTATTTATTTTTCTCATCCTCCTATTGCCCTTCTCAACACTGGAAAACCCCCAGAAATAACACCCTGCCCCAACCAATATGTAAGGTCAAGGCAAATTTCCATCTCTGGAATGTCCAAAAATGTATGTGCTATTCTGCATTTTTATATTGATACCTCTTTCCCAGGAAATTGTTAGAATTCTTTATCATAAGTCTTCTGGAATCATGGTTGATAACTAAATTGATCAGAGTTCCTAAGTCTTTCAAAATTATTAATTTCCCCAATGTTGTCATTGTATAAATTGTAGTTTTGTTTGTTTCATTGAGCATCAATTCATGTAAGCCTTTCCAAGTTTCTCTGAAGCTGTTCTTTTCTTAATTTCTTATGGCACAATAATTTTCATTATATTTACATACCACAATTTGTTAAACTATTTTCCAATTTTGAGCACCCCCTTATTTTTCAGTTCTTTGTCACAAAAAAGAGCACATATGAATAGTTTTGTATACATAGTTTCTTTCCTTCATTCTTTGATCTTTCTGGTGTATGGGTCTAAGAGTGGTATTGCTACATCAGAGTATCAGGGTTAAAATTCACTGTTTAGCAACTATTGGAAGCATGGTCTCAAATTGCTTTCCAAAACGACTATATTAATTCACAATTTAACCAGCAGTACATCAATATGCCTGTTTTCTCACAGGTTTTTCCAACATCTGTCATTTCTCTTTTTTGCTAATCTGATGGGTATGAGGTTGAAACTTGGGAGTTATTTTTATTTGAATTTCTCTAAATATTGATGACTTATTTAAAGCATTTTTTCTCAGGCATTAGATAGTCTGAATTTCTTTTCTAGATAGTTGTTATTATTGTTCTTATTATTCATATTCTATGATCACTTGTCAATTTGGGGAATGACTTTTATTAATTTGAATCAGTTCCTAATGTATTTTAGAAATGGGACCAGAGAAAGTTTTAATTTCCAAATAAAAAGTTTTAATAAAAAAAAAAGAAAAAAGAAATGGGACCAGAGAAAGCTGCCACAAAGATTTTTTCCATGCCTTCCATATAGCCATGTCTTTACCTTCTCCTCCTTCCATTATTGCTGGCTGTTCCTCCCTTCCCATACAGTATGCCACTGTGTACCTCCCTCTTCCATTTTATTATTTTACATTCTTTTTTATGCTTCATTTTAAATTTGCAAAGTGAAATGTATGATACTTCAAAGATTTTTGTGATAAGCAAAGTTTTATAACATACCAATTGGAAAGTGATGTGTTCAGTAAACTTTGGAATGAAAATTGTGCTCTCTACACTGACTCAAGAACCATTGGAGTAACAGCAATGAATTAATATCTTATTAAACAGTTAATCTTGAATATCAGTGGAGCTAGTTACTCTGGCTTAGTGACTATTTACTAGGTAAACATGGTATAGTGGAAAAAAGTGCCAGGCTTGGAGTCAAATTTCTTCCTGAGTTCTAATCTGGTCTCATATTTACTAGTTGTGTGACTCTGGACAGGTCACTTAACCCTGTTTGCCTCAGTTTCTCATTTGTAAAATGAGCTGGAGGAGGAAATGGCAGTTAGATGGCAGAGTGGATAGAGTACTAGGCCCAGATTTAGGAAGCTCTGACTTCAAATCTGGCTTGAGGACCCTGGGCTTAACCTTGTTTGCCTCAGTTTCTTCATCTGTAAAATAAACTGAAGAAAGAAATGTAAAACCATTCTACTATTTTTGCCAAGAAAAACTGAAATGGGGTCACAGAGAATCAGACATGACTGAAATGAATGAATAATAATAAGATATTTACATTTAATTTTAGTGCAGAAAGTATTATAATTTTTTAGTCCTTTTATGATCTCATCAAGGTTTTTGTTTTGACCATTTATTCTGATTCACCTTTCCTTCTTTATTGCCACAAGGCATACTTAATTGTTCAGGTTCTATACAGCAAAAGTTTCCATGAGCTCTTAGGGATTTTTCCTCTGCACTTTGCTCTGTATATTTCTTCTTGTCATATGTTTCTGGTTCAGGGATCTGTATTAGGAAAAAAAGGTAGGTAGGATAATAGAAAGAAAAGAAAAAAAACCATGATAATCAATGGAAAAATAAGAATTTCAAATTCAAAGATATTATTTTTCTTTAATTAATAAAAAGATCAGGCTATATATTCTATGTTTGAATATACAAAGAATTTGAGAAGTATCCTTTCATTTACCTGCAATTCTTTTGTGCCTTTAGATGTCATTTAAAACAAAGATATTTAAGATGATATGTTCCTCCAAAATAAGATATCATCTTTTTGATTGTTGATCAAGGATTTCACAGAGTATCAAGAATCAAATGAATATTTTATATATGTCTAAGAATTCTGCCCAAAAATTTACGGTCTTGTGGTCAATTACTCATGTAATCCTCTTACCTACTAAGATTTTTTTAGATGGCAGACATGGTTTATCACTGTAACATTATGCTCAGTCTTTTTAACCCACCAATCAATTAATCAATAAACACCTACTATGTGCCAGATGCTATGCTATGTGTTAGAAATACAAAAAGAGCAAATGACCGTCCTGGTCCTCAAGATGCTTACAGTCTAATGAGGAAGATGGCATGCAATCAGCTTTGCACAGTCATACTACACATAGGATAAATAGGAAATAATTAACAGAGGCAAGGCACTTGAATTAAAAAAAGGTTTCCTGCAGAAGATAGTATTTTAGTTGGGATTTGAAAAAAGCCAGGAAGCAGAGATAAGGATGGAGAGCCTTCCATCATAGGGCAGGGACAGCCAGAGTATATTCAGCTGAGAACAGTTTTCTTTCATTTTATAAACCATGATGGTAACAAAAGAAACAACTCAAGGAAAAGTTGGTGACACTAACAGAAGTTCTGAATAATAATAATCTAGACATTGATGGTTTGGAGTCTATTGTCTTTCTCTACCTATTCCTTTGTCTTTGAAGACCACATGTACCAAGTATTATGCTAGGAATGGCAGATATAAAAAGAAAAATGAAATAGCCCCAGCTTTCAAGGAATCTATATTATATTGGAAGTAAACAATATTACATGAAAATTAAATTCAAAATACAAAGTATTCTGTGAGGAAAGTACTAGCAAAAGGTATGGGGAGGAGTTGTAGAAGTGAGAAAGAATAAAAATTGATTTCTGGAAGAAGGTGGTACTTGAGCTGAACTTTGAAAGAAACTAAAATTGAAGGGTAGGACAGCAAAGTAGCACAGTGGAGAGTTCACCTAGAGTCAAGAAGACTCATCTTTCTGAATTCAAATCTGGCCTCCAACGTTTACCATGTAAACCTGGATAAGTCATATCCTCCTGTTTGCCTCAGTTTCTTCATCTGTAAAATGAGCTGGAGAAAGAAATGGCAAACTATTCTAGTATTTGTACCAAGAAAATCTCAAATGGGATCATGAAAAGTCAGATACAACTGAAAAAAAATGACAAATAGAGGGCTGGAGGTGAAAAGGAAGTATGTTTAAGGCATAGGAGCACACACAAAAAAGTTAGAGATACAATGTCATGTTTAGGAGAATGACAAACGGATCCATTTGGGTGGAACAGACAGAACACGAAAAAAACAATGCTTAATAATCTCAGAAAGGTAGACTAGATTCAGAAGGTGAAGAGTTTTAAATCCCAAATACAGGAGTTTCTATGTGATCCTAAAGATAATAGGGAGCCACAAGAGTTTATTGAATATGGGGGTGATATGGTCAGTTTTGCATCTTAGGAAAAGCACTTTAATAATGATATAGAGGATAATTTGGAGTGGGGAGATATTTGAGGAGGGAGACCCATTAGGAGGTTATTGCCATGAGGCAGGTAAAAAGTAGCAAAGGCCTAGAGTAGGATGGTGACTGTGTGAGGGAGGAGGAAAGAATGAATTGCAAAATGTATTATGGAGGAAGAATCAGCAAGATGTGGTATTTGATTGATTATGAGGTAGTGAGGAGAGGGGAATTGAGATGACTGAGATTATAAATCTACTTTCCTGGAAAGAACAAAATTCATCTCTGTGCTTGATAGGACACCAGAGTTTTGTGATGCTAACAATATTATACACTTTAAAAGGGGAGGCCAATTAGTTGGTTATTATAAGTCTCAGAAAGAGGAGCAATTCCATTCTCTTCCTTTTATTCTCCATTTTTCTACTTAGCTGTCAGCATAGTAATCAGTGATATTTAAGACCCTCTAACAAAACTATTTCTAGCTTATCTTTTCAATCTTATTTCATATTATTCCCCTTTATGAACACACTATGTTGGGATGCACTATTGGCTCCTCCTTGAACTCGATATTCTCTCTCTCTCTCCCTCTTTCTTTTTCTGTCCCTCTTTCTCTCTCTCCTCTCTCTCTCATTCTCTCTCTCTGTATGTGAATATATATATGAATTATATATGAAATTATATATATTTATACACATACATATATACATATAAATGAGAAATATATTTCAAATTTTATTGTTGAGTTTCTTCAATCATATCCAACTCTTTGTGATTCCATTTGGATTTTCTTGGGAGTGATTTGTTGTTTCTTTCTCTAGCTCATTTTATACATGAGGAACTGAGGCAAAAAGGGTAAAATGACTTTCCACAGTCACATAGCTAGTAAGTGTCTAAGGCCCAGATTTGAACTTGGGAAAAGGAATCTTCCTGACTCCAGACTTGGCACATCTACTGCACCACCTAGCTACCCACATTACTACCAACAAAATGCCAAGAGATTTAATGCAAGGCTTCTAATACATTGAGTGAATCTCCCATTAGAAAACATAGTTAAGGTGCCATCTGCACCACTGGAGTTGCTCACATTGAGACTGATCCAAGTATCAAAATAAGAAAAAAAATAGTTAACCAAAAGAGGAATAGTTAATTTTGAAAGCAAAGAAATCTTTCATTACTTTTCTTAAAGACTTCACTGACTGATTGCTTCTCAGGAATGTTAATAAAGAAGATTTTGTTCAGGAGTAAAGTTAGGGAAAATGGTCTTCAAGCTCCTTTCCAACTCAAGGATTTTGAAATCCTGTGATTATTGTTCCCTTCTTTATAGATCAGAAAATTGAGGTTTGAAGGAGTTGTGCTGTAAACTCATAAAATATGGCTGCTATAAGGGTTGAATGAAATACTAGATGTAAAACATGATATAAAGGGAAGGTGACAGTGATGGCAATATTTCTCTGAACCCATTTTATGGCATTTTGTGGGCAAAAACTTGATCCTAGAATAGTCAACCTTCTGGTGATGAGACTCTGCATATAGCCAGGCTGGTCCTTAGACAGCAGACAGTCTGTTTCAAGAATTGTGACTGGAATCTTTCCAGGCTGGAAAAGTTTATTTTGCTCTGGCGAAACTGCTGAAAGCCCAGGAGCCATTTTCATACCACAATGAGGCACTGAAGAACGACTTGTGGAAAAAGCAGAAGAAGGCCTCTAGTTCTTTGGAAAGAAACTCTGTGGGGTATTTCCTAAAAGACATGGAAAACAATTGCATGGGATAAGAAGGTTTGGTTGAGTTGTAATTTGTACTACTGGAGGGAATACTAAGAACATTGAGTTTTTTGAAATATGTGTGTATGTGTACATATATGCAAAGTTATTTTTTTTTAAATTGCTCCTTTATGAACACAGTGTTAAAGCTGGGATACACTATTGATTATTCCTTGAACTTAATATTTCTCTGTATGTTTGTATGTGTGTTTGTATGTGTGAATATCTCTATATAAAAATACATTTAGAATTTGTTGTTGTGTCATTTTGGTCATATTCAACTCATCTAGGTTTATTCCCCAAAGTTTTAGTATAGTTTTAAGCTATTAAAGCTTAACAAAGCATAGTACAGGGACAGTCTATATGATGTAACTATTACTAACCAAAATATAACATTCCCTGGCTATTCCAGATAATAAAGATTTTATATTAGTTGGCTCTGTTGAAATGTTGAGACAAGAACAGAGCTCTAAGTTTGCAGTATTGTAGGTGGTAGAATCTAAGGTCCTTGAGGTCATGTATTATTTCATTTTTGTCTTTGTGTCTTAACCCCTGGCCTTCAACATAGTAGGTGTTTAATAAACATTTGTGGGTGTTCTGATTTCTATATTTCCCAGTGTATTTTAGAAAAGAAAAGAAATGCAGCAGTCCATATGGAAAGGATTTGCGAAGTAACAATGCTATTTCTACCTCTTAAAGTCGCTGCATGTGTCCAGCTGAAAATCCTGGCTGCAGAGACCAGCCCTTCACTATCCTGTACCGAGACATGGATGTGGTATCAGGACGTTCTGTTCCTGCTGACATCTTCCAAATGCAAGCAACCACTCGGTATCCTGGTGCCTATTACATCTTTCAGATCAAATCCGGGAATGAGGGCAGAGAATTCTATATGAGGGTAAGTGTTCCGTGAATGGAGAACTTCTAATGGTTATTAACAATTGTTCTTCTAGTCTTGACATTAAGGACTTAAAAAGTATTATATTTATAGGACTGGATGTTCTCAGGGGCAAGGGTTAGGAGGGATGGATAAGTAAATAGCATGGTGTAATAGAAAAAGAAAATAAAGCCTGGATTCTAGTCCCAATTCTGCCCTTACCATGTTTACATGACTTTTTCTCAGTTTCCACATCAATAGAATGGGACAGTTGGGACAGATCAGAGCTATCAAACACATTGTGACATTTCAGACTGTGGCCTCAACCAGATTAAAATGTAATTGGGAACTATTTAGCAAAATAAATAAAAAACAGTAGAACCCAGATAATGTTAATATGTAGTTTTTCAAGTCAGGATGTAGCCCACAGAGATTCCTCATGCATGGTTTAGTGGTCCTGTTTCTATGTGAGTTTGACATTATATTCCAGCTCCAGTATTCTTTGTTTGTATTTTTGTTTTTGAGGCAAATTGGGGTTAAATGACTTGCCCAGGGTCACACAGCTAGGAAGTGGTAAGTGTCTGAGGGTAGATTTGAACTCAGGTCCTCCTGAATTCAGGGCTGGTGCTCTATCCACCAGTCAGATGACTGCTGTTTCCAATATTCTTTGTTATATGTTCTAATCTGTTTTCTCAGGTCACATCCTGCTCTAAAATTCTAGCTGGTTTAAGTAAAAAGATCAGTAGATTTAAAGGCATAAGATCTGGGTCTAAGTCTTCCATTTGTTAACTAAATGATCTTGAATAAGTAAACTCTTTAAGCCTCAATTTTCTCATCTGTAAAATGGAGTTGTTAGCTTCATGAGGAAAGTGTTTTGTAATCCTTAAACTCAAAACGTAAAGGATTTTGATGATTAAGAGCCTTTCCAATTCTGACACTCAGTGATTTTGTGACAAAGGAGACATAGTTCAGGCAGGGATATTTATTATGCCTCTAATTTAAGAGGAAAGAACTCCATTAGTCACTGTGGGATGGTCCAAAGGAAGGAAACAATGCCTTAAGGATTCTATTTTCTTATAATGGAGGCAAGTCAAAGAGAATCTTGACTAAATAATGGGACTATATTCTTGATGATTTTACTCCATACTTCTAACAGCTCTTCCTTTCCAATTATTTAGTGTTAGGCTTGACTTTTTTTTTCTCAGTATATTTAAGGGTTGTAGGAGCTATTGGGAAGACCCTAGGACTGGAAAAGGGAATTGTAACATAGAAAATAAAGGTAATAATGAGATCACAATGAAGACATTCTCATATAATGGAAACCCATAAACAGTTATTGATTTCCAGCTGATTTAAATGTCTGTGAAAGTTTTTGAGGTACCAAGTTTAGAACTTTATAAGAATACATCATTGCCCACATATTAGTTATATTTTAACATTTCTAGACTCTGGGGATCTTTCAAATATTCATTTGTAATTTGCAAGGAATGTCACTTGGAGGTATGTGTCAGCCCTCTAGACTTTAAAGATTGCTGAGGTTGATAGTTGGTCACAGACTGAAAAACTATGTAAAGTAATGGGAATACAAATTAAAAAAAAAATCACGGGGGCAACTAGGTGGTGCAATGCATAGAGCACCAGCCCTGAAGTTAAGAGGACCTGAGTTCAAATCTGGTCTCAGATACTTAATGCTTCCTAGTTGTATGGCCCTGGGCAAGTCACTTTAACCCCAATTGCCTCAGGGAAAAAAAATCACAATCTCTTCTAGAGCTGTTTTGGGGGCAAATTCATTAAGAAAGGACACAGTGAGTGCAGAGGATAGTCCCATGGAGAATGATAGCAATCAGGAGGGAAAAGCTTATCTTCTGGGGTCCAATGAAAAATTTCCTCTCAAGAGTGAGTAATTTTTTTTTTTTTAACATAAGGGAAGTGGAAGAGAACAGGATGATAACAGGAGGTCCAGTTTAGCTGGAATATACAATTCAGTTTGTGCATGGGTATATGAAATAATACTAGAAAAGGTAATCTAGAGCCAGTCTGTGTAGAACCTTATATAGTAGGTTAAAATGCTTCTATTTTGTCCTAGAAAACATGTGGGAAAATCCTTGGTAGTGTTTTATCAATTCTATATCTTATTAATTATATGACCTTGGCCAACATTTCCCTGCTATAGACCCTATTTTGTTCACTTATAAAATGAAAGGATTGAACAAGGTGAACTCAAAATTTCTGTTGATAATCTCTAGATCTGTATAGCAAGCACTAGTTTCTCTCCTGAATTCTAATCCCGTATCACCAATTGGTTTTTAGAAATCTTGAAGTGAATGTCCTGTATATGTCTTAAACACTGCATGTTCAAAACTAAACTCATTTTTTTTCCTATAATCTTTCCTCAATTTATTGATCAATTTATTATTGTCAAGTATATCACCATCCTCCTAGTTACCCAGGCTCACAATCTGGTTATCATATCTGACTCCTCAGTCACATTCTCTCTACATTCTCATATGTTATTCCATTCATTTCATTTCAATTCAGGATAATTCAATTTGGTGTAGTATGTGTTGTATGCCAATTGCTAGGGATACAAATAAGAAAAAGACAATTCTTGCCCTCAAGGAGTCTATGATTTAATCTAACTGTTGGTCACACAAATGAGAAAGACAGGCCCTCCCTGCAAGAAACTTATAAACTAATGGGGGAAGACATCACAAAAAAGGAAGCTGGAAAGAGGGGTGCTAGAAGGCACCTGACATGGTAGAATGGAGTCCAAATCAAGCAGAGATGCTGATGGAAAGTTAAGGGTCAGTTGGAACATTCACATCCCAGCTCTCTAGAAAAGCTTTGGGAGGAGTTTAGGGGTTCACCTTCTAGACATCCAGTCAGAAGAGAAAGAAAGCTGAGGGAGTTGAGGTGTTGAGGATCCAAAACAGAGTCAATTGACATAATAATGAAATTTCAGATAATTAACTTATGGGGTAGAGCAAAAATTCTGTGGAGTCCAAACCAAGAAGAGCTACTGATGGAAAGTGAAAAGTTTTTACCTTTGACACAACTCATATATGCCCCCTATTTATATAGTCATCACTCTAGTAAGGCTTTCATTACCTCTTGCTTAGACTACTATATTAGCCTTCCAATTGGACCTCCTTTCTTAAGTCTCTCCCCATTCTTATACATACTCTACTCAATTGTCAAAGGGATTTTCTTAAGGACAATTCACTGTCTCCTCTTCTGTTCCCCAACCTTTTCAATAAACTGGAATGGCTCCTTAACATCTACATCTATATTCTAGCTCTATCCCACAAAAATTTATTGACTCCTAAGAGATTGTCTCCATGTATTTCTAGTTCACCTTGTTTATTATTATATTTCAGTGGCTTCCTATTACCTCTAGGATAAAATGGTTACTCCTATGTGTGGCTTTTGAAGCCCCTTTCTAAAGGACATCTAGGGGGTTGGTAGGTTTGGAATCAGGAAGATTAAATTTTCTGAGTTCAGAACTCATCTTAAATACTTATTAACACTAGGACCTTGAGCAAATCACTTAATTCTATCTGCTTCAGTTTCCTAATCTATAAAATGATCTGGAGAAGGAAACCACTTTGGTATCTTTCCCAAGAAAAAAATGGAGTCACAAAGAGTCAGATGTGACTGAAAAAAATTGTGTTATTTCTCGTTCTGGATTTTTTGATGCAGTCATACTGATTTTCTCTTTATTTTTGACAATGGACTCCCCATACACTACCTCTCTTCCTTTACACTGACCCACCTCAGCCCCCATATCTGAAATTCATTTTTTTCCTCATCTTTTCCTCACAAAATTAGATTCAGATCAATATCACTTTCAACATGAAGCTTTTTCTGGTGTCCCCAGTTCTTAGTTTCCATCTTCCCTAATTACCCTCTGTTTACTTACATTTATTCTGTAAATATTTATATTTGAACTTGACAACCCAGTTAGACTGTATGTATGCTCCTTAATATGAAAGATTGTTTAATTTTTTGTATTTTTATTTCTAGTATCTAGCAGCACAGCTCCTGGAACATAGTAGGTGCTTAATAAATATATATTGGTTTTCCATACTTTTGTGTATCTATGGCCATGGGTTTTTATTGCTATCTTTCATCTTTGATATTGTCACTTTTGAATTACTGGCTTTCTCAAATGAATTTATTCTTACTTCATATTAGGCCAACTTTTATAAAACCTGAATTGGTCATTTTTTTCATTATCAGCATAAATACTTCTTGAGATGTGCATGAATTCAGGCATAGGCTCACAGAGACACATAGATACTTAGTAGTCTTTGGTAGAAATACTATAAATCCCATATTCAGATATCATCTTTTAAATCAGTTGCTTTCTTTCAAAACTGCCTCTTCCTTTTTTTTGGAATCCTAATCTTCAGTTAGCAAGAATGATTATAATACTGGTCAGTCAGTAAACATTTATTAAATGCCTTCTATTTGCCAGGCACTGTGCTAAACTCTTTAACAAATATTATCTCATTTAATCCTCACAGCAATGCTGATAGATATCCTCATTTTGCAATTGAGGAAACTAAAGTAGTATGTTGACTTGGCCAGGATCACATAGCTAATAAGTGTCAGATGAACTCAGATCTTCCTGATTCCAGCTAGTATTTTATTCACTATACCATATAGCTGCCTTAGAGAACTCAAGAAAGAAAGTGATTGGGGTTGGATATACAGATTTGGGATTCATCTGTATGTAGGTAAAGCCACGTATATAATTAAAGTCATGGAACTGGAGGAAATTGTCAAGGAAAACAATATAAGTTTAAAAAGAAAATAGATGTAGAGAAGGTTGAGGAAAAGAAATTTTGAGGACATCTTTGTGTAGTGCACAGTGGAAGAAAGCCATCAAAGCAGGCAGAAGGAGTGGTTGAAGAAGTAGAAGGAGAACAAGGAGACAGCAGCATTATGGAAACAAAAGAAGGTTAGAATATCAAAGGAATAATTAGCAACAATGCAGAATGCTACTAGAAGATCAAGGAGGAAAAAGCCATTGGATTTGATAACTATATTTAAGAATTGATTCTCGTCCTTGGAGAAAATTTTTAAATAAACTGTTGGTGATGGTGAGGAGTTGGGGTTGTGAAGCTGTGAAGACAGTGAATGTAACTACTTTATTCTGAGTTTCTAAAGTAAAAAGGAGGAGATTCAGGATGATACTTTGAAGAAATGGTAGGGATAAGAGATAGAGAAGACTTGTAAATAGAAAAAGGAAAAAAACCCTTAAAGAGACTGATGATGATAACACAAGGGAATGTTTGATAGAAAAATGCCCTAGAACAGATGGGAAGATCTATGCCATTAGGGTAAAAATGATGGGATTGATGTAGGCAAGGAGGGTCATATCATCTTATAAGACAAGAGGAACAGACAAGAGATTGGGTGAGGTCATAAAGAAGGAATGATATTCAAAGGATGGATGACAATGGAGCTCATGGTGGATAGTCTCAGTCTTCTCAGTAAAATAGCAGATCTTCTGAAAGAAGATAAGTTAGAAGTACAGTTAAAGGCTAAGGAAGAGAAAAGAATATTTGAGTAGCAAATAAGTAAAGTAAAGTAAATAAGTAGCCATTGTGGGTAGTAAGATAGGGAGTTTATCAATAATGAATTAAAAAATTGCTGGGCAGAAATTAGGCCATGTTAAGGTTAGATTATTTTAATTTATACTAATTATGAATCTCTGTGATCTCATGATTTCCTCTAGCAGTAGAAAAAGGTAATAGTGGAGATATAGCAGTAAGAAAACAAGAAAACAAAAATACTAATTGTGAATCTCTGTGATCTCATGATTTCCTCTAACCATAGAAAAAGTTAATGGTGGAGATATAGCAGTAAGAAAGGACAATGTAGCAAGGAATTAGTGCAAGGTAGTGTACTCTTGAAGAGCCTAGCTATATAGTTCATCCAAAGCCATTTCCAGTCATCCTGATCTATATCTGGCCACTGGACCCAGGATGGCTCTCGAGGGGAAAGGGAGGCAGGTGATCTTGCACAGCACTCCCTCACTTCAATCAAATTCACTTGCCTGTCATGCCATCAGCTCCCTGATTGTATGTTCAACTTTGAGAACAAAGAACAAATAGCAACGACACAGTCATAGCTTTGAAGAAAGAGTGAAGCTAGAGCAAGTGTAGTAGCAGGAGCACAAGGAGAGATTAAGGACAAAGAATAGACTTAAGAGGAATGAGGTTATAGGAGACTTGAGGACAAGGCATTGTTTTTTTTTTATTAAAGCTTTTTATTTGCAAAACATATGCATGGGTAATTTTTTAACATTGACCCTTGCAAAGCTTTCTGTTACAAATTTTTCCCCCCTGCCCCCCACTCCCTCCCCTAGATGGCAGGAAGTCCAATACATGTTAACCATGTCAAAATACTTGACAAATAGAATGTGTATACATATTTATACAATTATATTGTTGCACAAGAAAAATCGGATCTACAAGAAAAAAATCTGAGAAGGAAACATTATGCAAGCAAACATCAATAGAAAGCATGAAAATGTTATGTTGTGGTCCACATTCAGATCCCTCTCCCTGGGTGTATATGGCTTTCTTCACTGAACAATTGGAGCTGGTTTGAAATATCCCATTGTTGAAGAGAGCCATGTCCTTCAGAATTGATCATTGTATAGTCTTGCTGTTACCATGTATATTGATCTCCTGATTCTTCTCATTTCACTCAGCATCAGTTCATGCAAGTCTCTCATGCAGGCCTTTCTGAAATCGACCTGCTAGTCGTTTCTTATACAACAATAATATTCCATAACATTCATATACCATAATTTATTCAGCCATTCTCCAATTGATGGGCATCCATTCAGTTTCCAGTTTCTAGCCACTACAAAAAGGGCTGCCACAAACGTTTTTGCACATGTGGGTCCCTTTCCTTCCTTTAAGATCTCTTTAGCATACAGGCCCAGTAGATACCCTGCTGGTTCAAATGGTATGCACAGTTTGATAACTTTTTGAGCATAGTTCCAGATTGCTCTCCAGAATGGTTGGATCCATTCACAGTTCCACCAACAATGCGTCAGTGTCCCAGTTTTCCCACATCCCCGCCAACATTCGTCATTATCATTTCCTGTCATTTTAGCCAATCTGATAGGTGTGTAGTGGTATCTCAGAGTTGTCTTAATTTGCATTTCTCTGATCAATAGTGATTTGGAGCACCTTTTCATATGACTAGAAATAATTTTAATTTCATCCTCTGAAAATTGTCTGTTCATATCCTTTGACCATTTATCGATTGGAGAGTGGCTTGAATTCTTATAAATATGAGACAATTCTCTATATATTTTAGAAATGAAGCCTTTATCAGAATCCTTAAATGTAAAGATGATTTTCCAATTTATTGCTTCCCTCCTTATCTTGTATTCATTAGTTTTGCTTGGACAAAAACTTTTTAACTTAATATAATCAAAATTATCTATCTGGTGTTCCATTAAGAGTTCTATTTCTTCTTTGGATACACATTTATTCCATCTCCACACGTCTGAGAGGTAAACTCTCTTATGTTCCTCTAATTTGCTTATAATATCACTCTTTATGTCTAAATCATGAACCCATTTAGATCTTATCTTGGTATGTGGTGTTAGATGTGGATCAAGCCCTAATTTCTTCCACACTACTTTCCAATTTTCCCAGCAGTTTTTGTCAAATAGTGAGCACTTATCCCAAAAGCTGGAGTCTTTGGGTTTATCAAACACTAGATTGCTATAGTTATTGCCTAGTTTGGAGGACAGGACATTGTGACCAAAAAAAAGGAATTTCCAAATTCTAAATCCTAGAAGTGGAGCAACTTTGGGTGTAACTCCCTGATGAAGAAGAAATGGAGCTCATACTGTGGGAGCTGAAGATATGGATAAACTGAGAAACTTGTTTATTAGAGGAGTGGAGATGGGTAATTAATATTAAAGACATACACATAAAATGGTGGGGATTGGATTGCAGAGGGACACAATGAGTCATTGAGAAAGATCCAAAGATTTCCTTTGAATTGTGACAAAAAAAGAGTTTTGTTATTGAGGAAACAGGGAAGAAAGGAAGAGGGAATTGTTTTGATAAGAGACAGTATTTATAGTGGAAAGAGCACGAAATTCTTGAATCAAGAAAACTAGTTCCCAAAGTTGCTTTTATCTTGACTGTGTGTCTTGGATAAGTCTCTTCTCTAAGACTCTGGCTTTGTTTATTTACAAAATGAAAAATCTATGCTAGATGGTTTTTGAGGCTCTTTTTGTTTTTGAAACTATTATCCTATGACATATAAAGCCTTTTCTAGCTCTAAATTCCACTATCTTATCATCTATTTTTGGGAAGGCACACTGGCTCTGAAAGTCTAAAGACATGGGTTTAAATTTTACCTCTGACATTACTTTTGTGCAGGTCACTGAAATGAAAGTGTAGTATAATGGCCAGACTTTGAGCTTAGGAAATCAGTGTTCAAATCCTGCCTTAAATACGGGAAGTAACTCCCTGGGCGAGTCATTTAACTCCTCTGTTTATTCATTTTTTCATCTGTAAAATGAGGGATATGAACCTGATGGCCTTTATTTAGCTCTAAATCTAAGAGCCTTAGCAGAGAAATGTCTAACCATGTGTCATTTATTTGATATCTACTACCATGTTCCCCTTCTCTACTGATGGGATCTCAGCTGGTACAACTCAGGCAGAGCTCTCTGAGCTGTATCTGACCTCAGCTTCCATCCTTACTTATCCCTCCAGTTCTAGGGCATACTGTGTGTGTTACCTGGAACATCATGAACCTTGACTATTATGGACACCTAAGAACACAATCACTTACCAAAATGATGACACAAAGAGAGAAAGACTGAGGACCAAAAACTTATGGACTTGTGCTGGATCATACCTCTTAATTGTAAACTTGTATCCAGCTAAGTGGTGCAGTATATAAAGCCCTAAAGTCTGAAGTCAAGAAACTCGAGTTCAAATCTAACCTCAATAACTTACAGCTATATGAACCTAGGCAAGTCACTCAACCTTATTTGCCTCAGTTTTCTCAACTATAAAATATAGTTGATATATTTATATATATAAAATATAATAATAGTGCCTACTTCACAGGATTACTGCAAGAATCAAACGAGGTAATATTTGTAAAGCACTTAGCACAGCATCCCTGACACATAGTAGGTGTGCAGTATAAATGCTTATTCTCGTCCCCCTCTCTTTAGCTATTCTCACAACACTGCCCTTTCTCACGACCCTGTGTAGACTTATTTTATTCCAGATATGCTAGACTTCTTTCTCTCTGACACATATTGAGATCAGAGCTGAAATGGAAGAGAACAATAGAACAAGCTTATTGCCACTACCAAAGGATGCTGTCTCAGTCTGATACCTTGAGTGAGACAAGCTATCAGCTTCTGATGCTCTCAATCACTTTTGTAGGGTTTTTCTAATCTGACTGTACAGTTGTCCCTTCTGTCTGGAACTTTTCACTCTTGGATTCAGTTCTTGCCTTGATTAAACTGCCTTTCTGAGCTCCAGGTTTTGACCTTAGCCCAAATTTCTGTTTGCTCTCCTGGACCTTGGTTTGCAACACACCTTACTCCACGCCCTTCCATCTCCAGGTGTGTTTTCTCTAGCTTTAGCCCTATCTCTTGTCTGTAATCTCTGTTGTGCATTGGCCCTCTTCCCTAACCCTTTGGGGGGGTGGGGACACAGCCGCTATCCTAAATATTACTGTGACAAAAGTCAGACCAGAGGAAAATATACAAGTAAGTTCTTTTTCAGTAGAGGCTATATTATTTTTTGTATTATTATTGTATGTATTTATATCCCCAGAACTTAGCACAGTGCCTACCACATAATAGGTACTTCAAATAGCCTGCATGAGTTCTAAGAATTTATATTCCATCTTCCAGGATAAGTGATGCATCTCAGGTTCTGGAATAAAGTTTTATCTTTTCCTCAGAATCCTAGGACTACCCCATGGAAATCAAAGGTGATACATGTAATGCCATTAGCTTGAATCCCCACCAATATGCTTTCTTCTGTCCTACACTCCAGATTAATAGTTGAGAATAATTTATTCAGTCAGTCTTAAGTAACTTTTAGAAAGAGGTACTTACTAAGGTAATGCAGGAAGAACAGTTGGTAGAAAATACCCCCCCAAAAATATGTGACATATTTTCCCACCAGTACATATGAAATCAATGGGTGGACTTAAACTTAGGGATAAATCACAGGTTATAGGTTGCTGGAAGTCCTTCCCTCTCATTCATGGATATTCAAAAAGTTCCCCTTAAGCATGGTTAGCTTGTCTTTGGCTCTCAATACAGACTCTACCATTGCTGTCCTGAGGGACAATACCAGGACACTAATGAGAAAATATGGTCCAAAATCCTCTGGACTTTTTACAGCTTGAAAATTCCTCCTCTGGCAAAAGGGAAAAAGAGGAAGAACATTTGGCCAAGACTGAAGCCTGAGCCTCTCTTTGCCTTCCAGGTGGTTTTTTCTCAGGGGTTTTACTGGAAAGTCATTCTTGATCTAATTTCTGGAATTTTCTGATTCCAGATTACTTGATACCTTTATACAGAACCAGAGGACATGATAAAATTTCTCAGCCAATTGGAACAGACTTCTGGCTTGACATTATTCCACCTGATCAAATGGGCTTTTGAAGACTTTTCATATTTAATTTAAAGCCTATGATTGAATGAACATCTCTTATCACTTACTTTAAATGGGATAGGGTTGGGTAAACCAATCAATCCTATCCTTATATTAATAAATGCTTATTGTTGATTAGTTGATCAGAGACCCTCAGAGCCCAAATAAATAAATGGTTTGGGCAATGTTTTCAGCCAACTGTATTTCCTAGTGAGGTGCCCAAACTCCCTGAAATTTCCCGACTTTCAGTCTAAGGACTCTCTGAATTTTAGGCTAAGATATCTGGTATATTGTCTTGTCCATTGGGACTAGCTGCCCATTTCTCCACTCCTTACCTCATGAGGAAATTCCATCTAGGAGATGATGTAGAGGAATTTCTTCAGGAGAACTTGGAGACTTTCAGTATTTCCTTTTAACTTCAAAGTAGGTAACTATTGGATTCAATGGCTCAGATACAGAAGCATAAATATGGCAAAATATTCCTGTTCATTCAGACAAGACCCAAAGTCAGGATTTATTTTGGAATATATTTGCCCTGATCAATCTTTTATTTATTTATTTATTTATTTTTATAAAGCTTTTTATTTACAAAACATGAGTGATTTTTCTACATTGACCTTTGCAAAAACTTTTTTTTCCCCAGGCTTTTCCCCTCCTTCCCCCCACCCCCACTCCTAGATGACAGGTAATCTAATACATGCTAAATAGGATAAATTATATGACAAATACAATACATGTATACATATCTATACAGTTATCTTACTGCACAAGAAACATCAGATCTAGAAAGAGAAGAAGAAAAAACAACCTAAGAAGGAAAACAAAATGCATGGAAATATTCAAAGAAAGCGTTAAAATGCTGTGTTGTAGTTCACACTCAGTTCCCACAGGCCTCTCTGGATGTATATGACTATCTTCATTGCTGAACAATAGGAACTGGTTTGAATCACATCATTGTTGAAGAGATCCATGTCCATCAAAATTGATCATCGTATAGTCTTGTTGCTGTGTATAATGTTCTCCTGGTTCTGCTGATTTCACTCAGCATCAGTTCATGCAAGTCTCTCCAGGCCTCTCTGAAATCCTCCTGTTGGTCGTTTCTTACAGAACAATAATATTCCATAACATTCATATACCATAATTTATTCAGCCACTCTCCAATTGATGGACATCCTTTCAATTTCCAGTTTCTTGCCACTACAAAAAGGGCTGCCACAAACATTTTTGCACATGTGGGGCCCTTTTCCTCCTCTAAGATCTCTTTGGGATATAGGCCCAGTAGAAACATTGCTGGGTCAAATGGTATGCACAGTTTGATAATTTTTTGAGCATAGTTCCAAGTTGCTCTCCAGAATGGTTGGATCCGTTCACAGTTCCACCAACAATGTATCAGTGTCCCAGTTTTCCCACATCCCCTCCAACAGTTATCATTATCATTTCCTGTCATTTTAGCCAATCTGACAGGTGTGTAGTGGTACCTCAGAGTTGTCTTAATTTGCATTTCTCTGATTAATAGTGACTTGGAGCACCTTTTCATGTGACTGGAACTAGGTTCAATTTCTTCATCTAAAAATTATCTGTTCATATCTTTTGACCATTTATCAATTGGAGAATGGCTTGAATTCCTATATATTTGAGTCAATTCTCTATATATTTTAGAAATGAGGCCTTTATCAGAACCTTTGGATGTAAAAATATTTTCCCAGTTTACTGCTACCCTTCTAATCTTGTCTGCATTCATTTTGTTTGTACAAAAACTTTTTAACTTGATATAGTCAAACTTATCTATTTTGTGATTAATGATGACCTCTAGTTCTTCTTTGGTCACAAATTCCTTCCCCCTCCACAGGTCTGAGAGGTAAACCATCCTACATTGTTCTAATTTGTTTGTAATATCATTCTTTATGCCTAGATCATGAATCCATTTTGACCTTATCTTGGTATATGGTGTTAGGTGTGGGTCAATGCCTAATTTCTTCCATACTAGTTTCCAATTATCCCAGCAGTTTTTGTCAAATAGTGAGTTTTTATCCCCAAAACTGGGGTCTTTGGGTTTATCAAACACTAGATTATTATTGTCATTGAGTATTTTGTCCTGTGAACCTAACCTATTCCACTGATCCACTACTCTATTTCTTATCCAGTACCAAATGGTTTTGGTGAGCACTGCTTTATAATATAATTTTAGATCTGGTGTAGCTAGGCCACCCTCATTTGCATTTTTTTCATTAATTCCCTTGAAATTCTTGACCTTTTGTTTTTCCAGATGAATTTTGTTGTTATTTTTTCTAGGTCAGTTAAATAATCTCTTGGGAGTTTGATTGGTATAGCACTAAATAGATAGATTAGTTTAGGTAGTATTGCCATCTTTATTATATTCCCTCGACCTATCCAAGAGCACTTGATGTTTTTCCAATTCTTTAGATCTGACTTTATTTGTGTGGAGAGTGTTTTGTAGTTTTGCTCATACATATCCTGACTTTTACTTGGCAGATATATTCCCAAATATTTTATACTATCGATAGTTATTTTGAATGGAATTTCTCTTTGTATCTCTTGCTGTTGCATTTTGTTGGTGATGTATAAAAATGCTGATGATTTATGTGGATTTATTTTGTATCCTGCAACTTTGCTAAAGTTGTGGATTAATTCTAATAGTTTTTTAGTTGATTCTCTAGGGTTCTCTAAGTAGACCATCATATCATCTGCAAAGAGTGATAATTTGGTTTCCTCATGACCTACTCTAATTCCTTTAATCTCTTTTTCTTGTCTTATTGCCAAGGCTAGCATTTCTAATACAATATTGAACAGTAATGGTGATAGTGGGCAACCTTGTTTCACCCCTGATCTTATTGGGAATGGTTCCAGTTTATCACCATTACATTTGATGCTAGCTGATGGTTTTAAATAGATGCTACCGACTATTTTAAGGAAAAGTCCATTAATTCCTATACTCTCTAATGTTTTTAATAGGAATGGATGTTGGATTTTATCAAATGCCTTTTCTGCATCTATTGAGATTATCATATGTTTTTTGTTAATTTGGTTATTAATATAGTCAGTTATATTAATAGTTTTCCTAATATTGAACCATCCCTGCATTCCTGATATAAATCCTACTTGGTCATGGTGTATTATTCTGGAAATGATTTTCTGTAATCTCTTTGCTAGTATTTTATTTAAGATTTTTGCATCAATATTCATTAAGGAGATTGGTCTATAATTTTCTTTCTCTGTTTTTGTTTTACCTGGTTTAGGTATCAGTACCATGTCTGTATCATAAAAGGAGTTTGGTAGGAGTCTTTCATTCCCTATTTTTTCGAATAGTTTATATAATATTGGAACTAATTGTTCTTTAAATGTTTGGTGGAATTCACATGTAAATCCATCTGGTCCTGGGGATTTTTTCTTAGGGAGTTGATTAATGACTTGTTCTATTTCTTTTTCTAAAATGGGACTATTTAAGTAATTTATTTCCTCTTCAATCAATCTTTTTTTAAAAGAAGATTTGGACAGGTGTACTTGAGATGAATTAGCAGGAAAATTCCCTAAGCTGGGGGAAGTAGTTAATCACTGACTGACCCATACTTGTCTTGCAATATGCCCACATAGAGTCCCACTGCAGTTCCTCCACTGTTCTTCCCCTCCCAATAGCAAAATAAGCTGTGTAACAAGAAAAAGTCTTTCTAGGTTGTGGGATACCAGATCTACCTCACAGATAATTTGGTCCAAGGTACAATTATAAATAGCATTATTAATATGTTATGCTTCCCACTGCCATGGATAAGTGGGATTGTTTTGATAGAGACCCTTTCTTTTTATTTCTTTAAACAGTATTTTTCAAATATATGCAAAAATAGTTTTTAGCATTCACTTTTGCAAAATTTTGTGTTCCAAATTTTTCATCCTCCTTCCCCCCCACTCTTCTCCCCTAGACAGCAAGTAATCTGATGTAGGTTAAACATGTGGTATTCTTCTAAACATATTTCCACATTAATCATATTGTGCAAGAAAAATCAGATCATAAGGGAAAGAAAACATAAGAAAGAAAAATAACAATAACAACAAAAAGGTGAAAATACTATACTTTGATTCACATTCAGTCTCCATAATTCTCTCTCTGGATGTGGACAGCTCTTTTTGTCAGAAATCTATTAGAATGTCCTTGAATCACCTCATTGTTGAAAAGAGTCAAGACTATCACAGTTTATCATCATATAATCTTGTTGTTGCTGTGTATAATGTTCTCTGGCTCTACCGACTTCACTTAACATCAGTTCATGTAAGTTTTTCTAGGCTTTTCTGAAATTAGCCTGCTCATCATTTCTTATAGAATAATAATATTTCATTACATTCATATACCATAATTTAATCAGCTATTCCACAACTGATAGGCATACAATCGATTTCTAGTTCCTTGCCACTACAAAAAGGGCTGCTACAAACATTTTTGCACACATGGAGTTCTTTTTTCTTTTTAATGATCTCTTTGGAATACAGAAACCTGATCTTTCTAGTCCCCCTTCTAAGTGAATACCATTACTTCCCTAACATTCTTCCTATTCCTGATTTTTGATATTAAATTCCATGATGATCAGATTTGCCTATCATAGCTTTAGTAATTGTGAAGCCTCATGGGATTTAATATATCTGACCTTCATCTAGCAAAGATAACTTCTCCTGGGACCTTAAATTCTCTTCCTGGTTGTAGTTGAGATAATGAACAGACATCCAATTCTTTCTGGACCAAAGATCCAGAAGATGAAGATTTTTCTTGTTCAACATAACAATATTATAATTTCTTAGTCTTAATATCAACTATTCACATACTCTCAAGTACTTTTTGGCCATTTGTTACCGTTTCTTAATTTGGACATTTCTTGGAATGAAGGAATTGTCATGAACTGCTTAGTCCATTACCAGAAACTTTATCTGGAATAGACATCTATTCCATAGCTCCCAGCTAGATAATAACCTTATACTTTTGAATTCTGAGACGCATCCAATTTTGGGACATATTTAGTTACCACCACATTGACCTTGTGATTTTGCTACTAATTTGGTCTTACTAACGTGAAAATTATAAAGGAATCATGAAACTTTCCATATCTTTTACCAGGTCTTTAATATTATTTATTAAGAAAAGGAGCTGGGAGGGAGTTGAGACTCTGTTATGATTAAAGGGTCTTGAATTCTATTACTATCTGGAATCAAAATTGGACCAGTTAGTTTAGATGGTACAATTTGCCAAATCTGGCCTCCAGAGAGTGTCCAATATGATTGAATGCTGATGGATAATAAGCAGAAAATAACCTTCAAGATATGTCATGGCCAATATAATAGAGTATGCCATATGGCTTGTACAATGACCCTGCACTGTTTCATAGGTCCACAATGTCTATTTTTAAAAAACTGATGGACTGTGGGGGGGGGGTGATGTAGTTTGGCTCAATAATAATCATGTGTGCCTGGGATCTCTCAACATTTTGAATCTATCTGGACCATTCTCCAGTGCCTAGGCCAAAATTAACTGCCAAATGGAAAAGTAGCAACTGAAAAACAAAAAATGGAATTCATGGAGCATTTAATAAGTGGTGCAGAGTACATATGAGTCCACCTAAGGGAGAGGTTATACTATAATGCCAGGAAATGTACAATGTCTCATCAGTTTGGTAGAATATCAATACCACTTCATCTTCAAGTTTACCCTGATAGACCTGTGCAGGAACATCTAAAAGCATTCTAATAGACACCAGAGACAAGGAGTGAATTTTTGAGTTCAAATAGCAAGTTATCTTATCTTCCTTCTGGCAACAAATATTGTTCCACCAAGTTGGTGAAAGTCTTTCACTAGTAATATTTCACTATATCAAAACTTGTACTGATGGAAAGTTTCTGGGGAATGGTGGTGGTGTCCCACAGCTATTGTATTGTACCTGAAAGAAGAAGGGGCCAGGCAAAAATATGTAACAATCAGCTTTTTTTGGGGAAAAAAAACCTTGATATATTCTAGTTCAGTTTGCATTATTAACATTTTCTTCATGAATAAGACAGTAATCCAAGCCTTCATTTCTAGTGTTTATTTATGAAATGTAAATGCTCATATGGGTAGCTAAGTAGCACATTGGGTAGAGTGGTAGGTCTATAGTCAGGAAGATCTGAGTTCAAATGTGACCTCAGACACTTACTAGCTGTGTGACTCTGGCCAAGTCATTTAACCCTGTTTGCTTTAGTTTTTCAACTGTAAAATGAGCTGAAGAAGGCAATGGCAAACCACTGTAGTATCTTTGCCAAGAAAAACCCAAATGGGGTCAGGAGGAGTGTTTGTCAGGCATGACAAACAACTGAATAGTAAATGTTCTCGATGAAAATTTAACAATCAGCTCTTGAGAGCCTGTCCAAACTGACCTCAGCACCCCTCAGAGGGCTATCATCTCTCTGATACAAATGGACATTTTATTGGCCGATTTCTCATATGAATGGTTTCCTTTGCTTTGTACTTTTCCTCCTTTGTAACTTTCTCATACTTGTTCTATGCAGATCTTCTCTCTGTCCTTGGACCATTTGTGCTTGTTCCAATCCTCTGAATTGGTTCCTTTGACTTCTGGCTTAAACCTCAACCCAATTTTCTATTTATTCTCTTGAATCTTGATTTAAACATTGCTCCTTTTCTCCCAACCTGTTTTCTTTTTCAATAAATGTATTAATCACTTCTAATCTCTTCTACATTTTGGGCCTTCTTCAATTCTCTCAATCTTGACCATGAGCCTCAGTTTACTTAAACTCTATTGACCTCAATTTTCTCATCTGTAAAATCAAGGAGGGGTGGACTTATTGTTCTCTTCCAGTTCAATGAACCAAAACACTGAAGTCACCAGGCTCCTCTCAGATAACCAGTTTACAGCCTTTCAATTGCAAGAAAATGTTTTATGCAAGAAAATACTTGTATTCCGCCTCACCTTTGAGTCATGAAGTGTACTACTTTTGCTATTTGATTGACATACTGAGAGGCAGTCTAAATAGAATATTGCATAGAGAGCTAGCCTTGTACCCAGAAAGATCTAGATTCAATCTTATCCCTGACATATTAGCTATGAGATCGTACATGCCAATTAACTTTTCAGTGTTCTAACCAAATTGTATGGAAAGTGCTAGCCTGTCACAGGAGAGAGAGTTTCTTTATTTGGGAGTTCTGCATAGCTTACATTCATAGGTCCAGTTCCTATCCTTATTAACACTATGTATGGTAGTTTGCCTGAAATTCTCTCTTAGAATTTAGCAGCTGAGCCAATAACCTAGCTCTGCATATGTACACACAGTCACTCAGTGAGAATATACTGCTTGTTAAGCTCTTTTGGAATCTTGTTATTTCCAGTGAGCCACCGAGGGCAAATGAACGGCCTTGATGGATGATTTATTGTTATCCAGGTGGTTTGGGGACATGATCATATCTGGCAAAGGGGCCACAGTCACAGGATTCTAATTGTGCCAAGTTTTCTTTTATATGATCTGCATGGAATAGAGTGGCAGAGCCAAGCTAAGCTGACATTCTCCAGCCAGGCTGTTTCCTGATTGTCAAACAATGTTGATCACACATGAAAACATACTCTATGATCTAGGGCCAAGCTGGGAGTATATGTGCAAAAATGGGGTGGGGAGAGAGGGATGGCTAGGAGTGCATTGGTCTGGGTGGGCCATGGACCCCCTTTCCCCATAACAAATGTAGCAGTCTGTGGGGACAGTGATAACTGGCATCCCTCACTATTCACTATCGTAAGTATTGTGGAGAGGCTGGCATGAGTTTTCCCTTAAAGGAATGTGTGTTTGGGATAAATCATCCCGTTGGTCTCCTCCTTCTCAGAATTATTTACTCAGGTGAAAACATGTTAGAATGAGCTTCATAATTCATTGGATGTTAGAAAAGGAAAGAAATTCATGAGTCATCTACTACAATTCTCCTCCTTTTACAAATGAGGAGACTGAGACCCAGAGATGTGATTTTACCCAAAATCACACAGGCTGTCGATTATAGAATTCCATTTATTTTTTCTATATATCATAAAAAAGTCATATGTATGCAAGTTCAAGCAGAGAGTTGCTAGAAAGGGAGGGAATTCTCTCTCTCTTTTCCTTTTTCTCCCCACTTTTTTCATCTTAGAAGCAGTTTTACTCTTCAACAGCAAAAAATCTGGTGATAAAGCAGGAGATTTAGGGAAAAACAGCACAGAAGAGTAGAAAGCACATTAATCTAAAATTTAGAAAACCTGTTTTTTTTTTTTTTCCCTTACAATTACTATGTGACCTCAGGCAAGTCACATGACCTTTCTGAGCTTCAGTTTCCTTATCTGTAAAATGGGGATAATATTTCTTGTACTACCCACCTTACAAATTTGCTATAAGGAAGTGTTTTACAAAACTTATATATAATTGGTCATCAATATAAGGGCAAGTTATTATTTCCAAAACCCAGCACCCTCTCTCCTCTAAAACTCTGCAGCTTTAGGATTTGGAAGAGCTCTTAAAGGTCATCCAGTTGAAACCCTTTTTTTTTTTTTTTTACTATAAGGAGCAAATAACTTTTCTAAGATTACACAGCTATTATTTCAGCTGAGCCAGGCTTTGAACATAGGCCTTTTCATTTCTTTTTTTCTGTTTTTTTTTGCTTTTTTGCTGAGGCAATTGGGGTTAAGTGACTTGCCCAGGGTCACACAACTAGGAAGTGTCTGAGACCAGATTTGAACTCAGGTCCTCCTGACTTCAGGGCTGGTGCTCTAACCATTGCGCCACCTAGCTGGAACATAGGCCTTTTGACTCCAGAATTAGTTTTCTTATGACTCTCCATGTCATACTTCCTCCCACCTTCACAGCTGATTGTGGCTGAGGCCACTGAGAAGAGCTACCATGGATTCATTAATCATCTATATGTAATTGATTTTCATATCTATGTGTGCAACCTCAGTTTTTCTCCAGAACTCCAGTCCCAGAATTATCAGTTCCACTTGGATATTTCAAATTGGATGTTCCATAGTCATGTCAACTCAACTTGTCTTTATTCAAATCCTACTTGTTTTCCAGCTTCCTTGTTACAATAAAGGATGTGACATTCCTCCCAGAAATCCAAGCTTGCAAACTTGATGTTATTGAACTTGAAAAAAAGATGAGGTCTGTTTTGAACATGTTGAGTTTGAAATGGTATAGGACTCCAGTTCAAGATGTTCAATAGTTAATTGGTGATGCATGGTAGCTAGGTGGTACAATAGACAGAACATTGAGCTTGGAATCAGAAAGACCCTTCATAAGTTCAAATCAAACTGCAAGTATTTACCAGGAGTGTGACCTTCAGCAAATTACTTCACTCTGTTTGCCTTAATTCTTCATCAGTAAAAGAACTAGAGAATAAAATAATAAATAAATAAATAAATAATAAAGAGAGTGATCAAGAGTTTCAAAATTTATAGAGAAGTCAAGGAGGATGAGGACTGAGAAAAATGTGAGTAAATTTGATATTTAAGAAATTACTGGTAACTGTAGAGAGATAAATATTAAATATTTAAAATTTAAATATTTTAAATATATAAATAAATTTATACATATATGTGCATATATATATATATTTAAAATTTATCTCAAGTAATTTAGCCATGAAGGTGAAGGAGTGATATAGGATAATAACTAGTGGGGATGATCAGATCAAATATGTGTTTTTTAAAATGGAGGAAAAATGGACATATTTATAGGTGGCAGGGAAGGAGCAAGTAGATAGGGTGAGATTAAAAATTAGGAATAGAAAGAGGGAATGAAGGGACAATTTGCTGGATCAGATAATATGGAACTGGAAAAAGATGCTTGCCTTAATGAAAAGAGGTTCCTTCTTTTTGTGTGACACAAGGATAAAGGAGAAAATTGTATTGAAAGACATCTGAGTGATATGAGATAAAGAGGTAAGGAGAGAGAACTATTTTGGTAAATGCCTTGATTTTTTTCAGTTAAATATGAGATAAGGTTCTCACCTGAGAGGATGGATGGAGAGAGTGCCATAAGAGGCTTGAGAGTGGATGAAAAGGTTTGTAATAGCTAATGTACTGAAAGGAATAGTGAATTGATTAGGGAAGCATGAAAAGACTGCCATATTGCAGTGAGGACCCACTTGAGATTATATAATATAAAGTTGTAGTTAACTCAGTCAATATGATTTATGATTTTTCTCTAAATTAGTTTAGTGATACATGAATAGGAGCAAAATTTAGAGATGAGATCAACTCAAGGTTGGCACTTGGCAAGGCATGATTAACAGTAAGATAAAAGGTCAAGGGATTCATGTGAATGGATTTAAAATTGAATGGATTCACCAAAATGGGGAGATAGGGAAGAAAGGAAAATTTAACCAGTGCAGGAAAGAACTAAAGGATGAAGGAATTGGAAGTCACAGGTGAAAGAAGGAATTGTTTAGTTGCACTTGTGTCTGAATCTATGACCCCCCATTTGGGGTTTTCTTGGCAGAAATACTAGAGTGGTTTGCCATTTCCTTCTCCAGTTCATTTTACAGATGAGGAAATTGAGGTAAACAGGGTTAAGTGCTGGATTATGCAGCTGACACAATATGTATCAGGTCTTTCTGACTCCAGACAGGCACACTATTCATTGTACCACCTAGCTGACCCAAAAGAATCATAGCATAGAGGAAAACTGGAATAATAAAATATGATCAGAAAAAAGGGAATTCAGTGTTCATGAACATGGAAATGGAACACATACAGATAATAGTAATATCAAGAGTATAGTGTTTTCTTTGTGAGACTGAAGTAGAACAGGTGTAGCTAATGGAATTGAGTAAACTGAAGACCAAGAAGAAGTTAGAATCTATGAAAAAATATCCACATGGATCTTGAATCTTCTAGTGTGAAGACGGGAATGAAAAGAAAGCCTGTGAACTAGGCACTGAAGGAAAGAGAATGTTCTGAAAGTCAGGAGGTAACAGCCACCAGAATCTCAGTTGGAGAATAATTTTGGACTGAATGAGGAATAAAGGAGGAAAGGTCAATGGGTGATTTTAGTAGTGGAAAAGCCTGGAAATGATAAGGAGAAGGAGATACCTACTCTGCCACCATAACTAGTGAGTCAAGTGAAAGTGGTGGAAAGGGTGGCCAAGGATGAAGTATCATTAGAAGGGAGCCAGTGAGAACCAGAAGATGGAGGATTGGGAAAGGAAAAGGCTTAAGAAGAAAACAAAATTATTAGCTATGGAGTAGTCATTCCACAGAATGCAATAAATGGAGTGGGTAAATCTGGAGAAGGACCATTATGGGGGAGAGGTTTGGGTTGAGGGGAATGAGAGTAAGGGAACATAAAGTGGGAGATGGGAAATGGGATCTGTATAATGACAGCCAGGAATTCAGAATCATTGGAATGGAAAGAGAAAGATTTGCTAACCACTGAGAAATGAGTCTATGAAGAGTATCCAATATTTGGAGAGATGTCTGTTGAAGGAAGTGATTATTCAAAGCCCTCTCTTAATGTCTAACCTTGGGAGATCTTTTTGGATTCTGTTCCTCTTAACTGTGTATCATCTGTAATTTTTTTTTGCTTAGATTGTGTCCATATCTTATTCTAGAGAGCATCCCATCCTTCCTGAGTTGACTTGTCCAGAGTCCCACAGACAATATATGACAAAGGAAGGATTCAATCTCAGGTTGACTCCAAGACAGGCTTCCTAGCCATTAGAACACACTATCTTCCCCACTCCTCCATCTTTATCCTTTCTCAAAAATGCTAAGATATTATCACTCCTCTTTAAGTGTTTTTACTTCAGGACCCAGTTCCTCTTGTTGGTAAAAATCAAGTCCAGCAGAGCAATCTAACACATTGATTCCTCTGCCTTTGAAAGATGAAATTTTCACTGAAGCAAACTAAAAAATAATTGTTAGTTTCTTTTTATATTGATTCCTTCAATTGATCTAAATATGACACAATTTCAAGGACCTTTATCTTTTTGGTTGTATGCTTTGGATTCTCCATCTTTTTCTTGTTCTTCTTAAAATGTAATGGCCAGAACCGAATCTACTATGTCAGGTTACAGAAAGACATTTTTCCCTTTGTTCTAGACATTCTCTTTCTCTCTCTCTTTCTTCTCCTCCTCCACTATATGTCTTAATTCAATCTGTTTGCATTATTTTTTGGGTTCTCTATTGTATTGTTGATACATATTGAGGTTCATAATCCATTAAAATCCTCCAATCTCTTTTGTACTAACTTCTATTTAGCCATGTTTCCCCTATTTTATACTTTTGAAATTAATTTTTGAACCAAAACATAAGACTATTGATCTTTTTAAAAAGTCATCTTATTAGATTTAGCCTGTTAGAACCTTATAGGTCTGTACTCCACCATTCAATTTATTCTCTAAGGTTTTTCAATTTGCAAATTTGATAACTATATTATCTACTGACAAAAATGTTTAACAGCACAAGGCTAAGTATAGATCGATGGGTAATTTACCAGGATCTTCCTTCCAAGTTAAGAACCCATTAATTCTTTGGCTCTAACTATTCAGTCAATTCCAAATCAGGACTATGGTATAGTGGAAAGCACTTTGGCTCCAGTTAAAGACCCTGCTTTCAAATCTCATCTTTGACATATTCACCATCTATGTGCCCTCTGTGCAAAATACTTAACCTCATTAGGTCTCAGTTTTTCCACTTGTAAAAGAAGGGGGAAGTGAACTAAATGGCTATTGAGATTCCTTTCAACTCTAAATATTTAATCTATTATCCTAGATAGCTTATGTCTATCTGCCTAGCCTGAAAGAACAGCACAGAGAACTTTGTTCAATGCTTTTCTGAGTTCTAGGTAAAGTATATCTACACTCTTTCCCTCATCTAATAGTTCTGTGACTGTTGATAAAGCAAACGAGGTCAGCTTAACGTGACCTGTTTTTGATGAAGCCATTGCTTCCGTTTCTAAGTGTTTACTAACCACCTCTTAAACAATACATTCTAGAATTTTGCCAGAAATCAAAGCCAAACCAACATCTTTTGGAAATCAGAAGACTATTTTCCCCTTTCCTAACACAACAGGTTTGCCATTCTTCTTGATTCTGAAGATTATTGACAATGATTTAATAATCATATCTGCATTTTGTGTCTAGAGGCATATTTGGTCTGAGCTTTAGTGCACTAGACAGTATTCTTATGGACTCATGCCATATTTTTGTATATATCTTCTATTATCTGCCCTTGCTCTGTTTTTTTTATGTATATATTTAAAAGGTTATAATTTGGGTGATGAATTCCTTGTGTTATCCACATTAGTTCCTCCTCTTCAGAAATTTTTTGTTACTATCTTAAAATTGTGCATTTTCTCTGAGGTGGGTTCTATTATAGTATTTTAGACCATGATATTTTAATAATCCTTTGAATTCTTCAAAATCTGCCCTTTCCAATTCATTTCAGACTATGATTGGTTTTCTACTTCTGTATCAAATTCTAATGACAGACTAATACTTTCCAGGTTGCAAACATCTCCACTTTGGCAAATAAGTTTTTGCTTGGTGAGGATCACTTTCAGAGTCATAGTTCCTCTCATTTGCTTGAGTCCCTAGTTGCACTTCCACTTACCATTAATTGTTTTTAGATGTGTGTCTTGCATGTAACAAAGTAATGAAGAGGAAGGATTTTGTTTTATTACTCACTCTGTTATTCTGTCATCTTTTTATTGAATTGCTTAACAAATTCACATATATGATATTTGGGTTTGGGCTTTCTTCTATTTATTCCTTTTGTGTTAATTTTTAAGTCAGTATTTGTTCCTGTGATGTTTTATTCTATTACTTTGATACTGTTCTTTTCTGATATTAGTTAACATTTAATCTTTTCATCTCAAATTCCTGGAATTTAATTATTCTCTATGTTTTCCTTTTTTTTTTGATCTTCATGATTAACTAAGCATGTTGTTCAAAATCTTGTTTTCCCTAACTTCTTCATCTAAGTAACATCCTCTAGAAATACCCTTTTCCAAGAAATTTTCCTTTGCTTCACACTCTTCCTCATTCCTCTTAATCCAATCTGAATTCTAAGATATATTTTGTGGTCTCTATTCTTTACTTTATTCTCTCTGACTTCCTGATGAGGATAGTGTTTCTAGGGCACCAAATTTGAACTACCTCCTTTATCTTGTTTGTTGATGCATTTGCACATTTTTTCCCATTTCATTTTTTTCTTTTTCATCTGTTCTCAATCTTAGAAATATCATTTCAAGAAGGAAGTGTTATTCACTGAAATCATTCCTTTGTGAAGGGAGTCCTTCTGTGTCCTAAGCTCTATCCTCTGCCCTTGCCATGGCCACTCAAACCGCCTGCAGGGCAGTTAGGTTCTTGTAGCAGCAGGTAGAGTGCTAGATTTGTGAGGAATATGTGTGAACAAATCAGGCATTAAATAACTGTGAGACTCTGAGCAAGTCACATAATCTCTCTCTGCTTCAGTTTCCTCAACTGTAAATTTGGGATAATGGATTGTTGTGAAGACCAAGTCAGATAATATTTGTTATTGTGAGGATGAAATGAGATAATATTTGTAAAGTGCTTAGTATAGTGCCCAACCATAGTGTTATATAATTGCTTATTATTCTCTTCGCTTGCCAAAATGGGTATTGGTTGGGGATTATATTCCATCTCTTGGAGTGGAATACAGCCCTCAGAAAGGGAGGTATCATAGTATAAAAATATTCCTTAGAAGAAACTAATTATAAGGTCCTCATTTCTTATTACAAATACGTACCTCCCATTCCAGAATATTCTTTAGTTTTAACCTTACTTTTTATTTCCCTTTCAGGGAAAAGGCCCTGAATTTTCTTAGCATACAATTATAATCCCATCAGGCCTCTTAACTTCTACCTTTTTATTTTATTCATTTTATTATTTTATTATGCATGCTTTTATTTAACAGTTTTTTTCTCTGGAGGTGGATAGCATTTTTCTTCATAGGTTCTTTGTAGCTGATTAGGGTATTTATAATACTCAGAATAATTTAATTGTTCAGTTATAATAATGTTGCTATTTCTGTATATATTGTTCTCTTGGTTCTGCTTATTTCATTGTTCATTACTTTATGCAAGTGTTTCCATGTATTCTAAAATCAGCAAGTTCATTCTTTCTTTCTTTTTTTTTTTTTGCTTTTTGCTGAGGCAATTGGGGTTAAGTGACTTGCCCAGGGTCACACAGCTAGGGAATGTTAAGTGTCTGAGACCAAATTTGAACTCAGGTCCTCCTGACTTCAGGGCTGGTGCTCTATCCACTGCGCCACCTAGCTGCCCCCAAGTTCATTATTTCTTTTCTTTCTTTCTTTCTTTTTTTTTTTTTTTGCTGAGGCAATTGGGGTTAAGTGACTTGCCCAGGGTCACACAGCTGTTACGTGTCTGAGACCAGATTTGAACTCAGGTCCTCCTGACTTCAGGGCTGGTGCTCTATCCACTGCGCCACCTAGCTGCCCCAAGTTCATTATTTCTTACAGCACAATAATATCCATCATGTTCATAAACCACAACTTGTTTAACCATTCTCCAATTTCATTCTTTTAAAATAAGTTAATCTCTTACAGAGTCATAATCCAATTCATGCTCTTCTTTCCCATTCCATCTTTCAATGGTTAACTATGAGGTTCAATTTATTTCTTTGCTTTAAGGCCCTTTGCTTGTTTTACTTGTTAACTGTATTTTGTATATTTAAGGCTAAATATGTGAAGCCAGGTGTTATATTGATAATTCCTTTCTTGTATTGCATCTCTGTGAATTGCATCTCAACTGCTATTCTTCCTATAATACCTATTTGTACTTTCCTATATTATGACTACACTTTATAGTTTCTAGCTTAGCATATATGCCCTTTTGTCTCCCTTTTTCTCCTTTAGATTAGATTCTAGGAAAATACATGTGTGGGTCAATTTATGTATATATGATGCACATTTCATATGACAAAGCTGCAGCTCAGGGAGCTGACATTACTTTCCCAAGATCACAAAACTAATCATGACAAAGCTGGATCTTAGTCTCTATTTCTTTCTAATTTGCTCCCATCATTCAGTAAATGCTTGAGAATCTTGGAGAAGAACCTTCCTCACTATGAATTAGTTCCTCTGAATTACTGTCTTATTGATCTCATCTCAGATACTTAATTCTAGTGCTTTTCCCTCTTTCCCTCCAATTTATGCTATACCGTATTTTATTTGTACATAATAATTTGCATCTTTAGACTGGGGGCTTCTTGAGGACAAGGGTTATGTTTTATCTTTTATTTATTTATTTGAGTATCATCAAAGCTTAGCATAGTGTCCTGACACAGATGCTTATTGACCATGTGACCTTAAGCAAGTGATTATATATCTGACTTTTGGTTTCTTATTCTTAATGTCTATCATGGTATGGAGGTGATGACTTTTCAAAATTCTGGCAGATCTTACCAAACTAGTAAGATTGTGAGATGGTCTAAGTATTGGTCTAACTAAGGCTCTTTACTAGCCAGTTGGCCATAAGATGATGAATTCTTTGACCATGGCTAACTAGGAATCCAATTGAAAAATAAATACTCAACTGACAAAGGAAATAAAGTCCAGTTTTTGTGAGCAAATTGCTTTGTATATTCTGTAAGGTGTGATCTTTTCTTATTGTTACAGTCCTTGTTTTTATTCTCTCTGTAGCAAACTGGACCTATCAGTGCCACCCTGGTGATGACTCGCCCTATCAAAGGGCCCCGGGACATCCAGCTAGACTTGGAAATGATCACTGTAAACACCGTCATCAACTTCAGGGGCAGCTCTGTCATCCGACTGAGGATATATGTGTCACAGCATCCATTCTAAGTCCCAAGCTGGAGTTTCTTTTTTTTAACACTCCTACATGCCAGAAACAGAAGAAAAAAAAAGAGAAAAAGGAACTTTATCCCTTTCCTGCTGAATGTTTCTCTCAGGAGTCAGGGCTAATTGTTCTGACTCCACAATCAGTATTACCCTATTGACCTGATGGTCCATGACACTCTGAGGGAAGCACTGTCCCCATCCCCAGAACTTTCTATGATGTAAACATGTGGAAGTGTATTATCATGTGACTCCATTTGATGCCAGTGGTGATTTTTTTAATTTGGTTATTTCTGTCTTTTCTGTTTGATTAGGTTTGGCCAGGGTATGATTATAATGCAAAGGACTGTGAACACCTTTCCTCTGCTCAGCCCTTCCCTTTTCTTCCTTCCCCTTCCTGTCTGGAGCTACAGTGCTGCTTTGCAATGGCCCCAAAAAACTGGTGGAGAATGCTGGGTGTAGCTAGTTTGCTCTTGCATGTACTGAGAAGGCTATAAAAATCAAATTGTGGCAGGATGTAAGCATTTTTATAGAGTTTGTTTAAAAAACATGTCTGGAATTGTCAACCATAAAAGAAGTTTCAGTTGTTCCTAAATTTGTCTGATAGTTTAATCCTTTCTTGACCATCTTGGGCCCATTAAAAAAAAAAGAATGGGAACGGGGTAAGTTGGGGTGGGATACAAATTTTTCAACATGCCCTTAAAAATTACTTTCATATTTGATTTTTCCAAACCCATTTTCCTAGTCACTGCAGGACAGCATATGATGATATAAATTCAGTAGTTTAAGAATTGGTGGTTCTACTCTACTTGAGTTCATATTCCGTTCAAAGATGCAAAGCCCAACTTTTTCATACCTCAGCATATGATCTTCACGAGATGCCTTCTCTGGAAAAAAAATCATCATGATGAACAACCCCCTGGTAATCAATGTCATCATAATAAATCATATTTACATAACACTTTAATATATATATATATATATATAAACATCAAAACAATTCAAAGAGATAGGGAGTGCAAGAACTATTAACCTCATTTTGTAGGTGAGGAAACTGAGGCCCAATGAAATGATCTCCCCAAAGTAAAACACAACTTAGTAAGTGACCAAGCCAGGTCTCAACTCCAGGTTTTCTGAATCCAAGTCCAGTACAATTTCTATTGCAGCTCATTGTGTATCCTTGGAGGACTCTTTATTCATACAATCTCTAGAATTATTCTACAAATAAAATTGGGGTCAGGGGACTCCAGCCAATTAAAAATAATAAAAAAGTAATAATAATACCTTATATTTCATTCCATTTAACTTGCCATTATGGGTCAACTCTAATTCTACTCAAGCCCTAGTTATTGTGGGCTAGAGCAAAAAGATCACTAGATACTTATTTCTGAGTCATATGAAATTGTTATTTTCAATAATTTTTTAGGAAGGGGAAATTAATCTTGTTAGCCAATGGATTTGTTACATTTTAATTGTTAAATCATTTAAACTCTCTGATTCTATAATCTAATCTATAAAATAGAAAGATTACACTAGGTTTCTAGGTCTTTTCTGAGTTCAAATCTTATGGTCCATTTAAAAAGAAGTTATTGGTGTTTTCTAGTACTCAAAATCATCCACTAAGAGGATGAGTCAAGTTTGGTAGGCTTTATTAAGAAAGTCTGTCAAGTCCTTGCTACAAAGTATAGTTGGGTTGTATAGAAGGTATCTTACCAAATCACAGCTTTCCTGTTTATTAGAAATCTCAGACTGGAGGTATCAAACATTTTTCCTCTGAGATATGTCTTTTAGTCCTCCTAAAAAGTTCTAATCATGGTAGGATGCGGTAAGAGAAGTGAAAAGTGAATGCTACTATTTAAGGACCAGGTTGTGGTCCTGGTTAAAGAGAGATTTACAGTGCAACTTGCTGATGAGCATAGTGGTTGATGTTCTGGGAATCATCCAGGGAAAAATGGCCAATTTGGAGACTAGCCAGGTAAGTCTTGAGCTCTATCAGTAGATTCAATACAATTAAGCTGTTGGAGAACATTGATTTAATTTTTTATTTGTCAGTGAATTTTTGGTCAAGAAAATTTATTGGGAGGTAGATATTATTTGTTTTATAGCCAGCACAGATCTTAGAAATCATCTAGTAATCCCCAGCCCTTATTTGACAAATGAGGAAACTGAGACATAAAGATCAGGTTCATTGAAGATGACCCAAATAGAAACTCTAAGACTGACACTAGTATTCTGCTTCTTAAGCTGATGGATTTTTTAAAATTGAAGTTTTTTTTATTTTCAAAATATATGCAAGTATAATTTTTCACCATTGACCCTTACAAAACTTTGTGTTCCAATTTCCCCCTTTTCCCCATACCCCCTCTTCTAGATGACAAGTGATTCAGTATATGTTAAACATGGTAAAAATATATGTAAATATAATATAGGCATACATATTTATACAATTGTCTTGCTGAACAAGAAGAATCAGATCAAAGAGGAAAGAAAATGAAAAAGAAAATAAAATTCAAGCAAACAACAAAAGAAAGCATGAAAATGCTATGTAGTGATCCACACTCAGTTCCCACAGTTCTCTCTCTGGGTGTAGATGGCTCTCTCCATCACAAGAGCATTGGATCTGGCCTGAATCATCTCATTGTTGAGAAGAGCCACATCCCTGATGAGATTTTTTTCATTAGGCCATCCTATCTCATGCAGGTTCTTGGATAAGAACTAGGAAAAGCAGGGAATCATCATACCCCCAGTTCTCTTCATTTTCCACATAGACACATTTCTTCTCCCTAACGAAGAATCTTTGTATAGTTTTTTTTTTTGATAGGAAAGATATCGTTATATGTTTAAATTGCCTACTTGCTCTTATATACAGTCTCTGGTGATTTTAAACTAAAAACAGGCACCTCCAAATTATTTCCATTTGCATTCATCCAGTTAAGTTCTACTGACAAACAAACAAACAAACAAAACCTGTTGGGAACATCCCAGACCCACAGTCTGGAAAAGACACATTTTGTTTATTCACCATTTCATTCCACACACCCTGCTGTTTATTGGTACAGCTCCATTGTCTAGACTTAGATCACAGATTCATAGATTGTTAGAGCTGGAAGGAACCTAAGAGTTCATCTATTTCAAACCATTTATTCTACAGACTAGGACAATATGGGGAGACAGGGTAGAGCAGTAGAAAGAGCTGTTTCTCTATTGTCAGAGGACTTGGATTCAAAAATCACCTCTGATGCTTACTACTTATGTAATCTTGGAGAAGTGGACCTATGTAGGTCCACATTTTCGCATCTATAAAAAGGAACAGTGAATTAGATTACCAATAAGATTCCTTTTACCTTTAGAGTCATAAGAACCAAAAGGTCCAAGACTAAAGTACAGTTGTGCTCAGATGGATTTTTCCTTTTTGCACAAGTCAGATAGATCAGTGAAGAGAATGCTGGTTTCCATTTTGAACTAGTGCACTTTGTCACTGTTTTGTATAAAGTAAACCTGTACTGCTCAGTTCTTGAGTTTTTATACAATGGAAGGATCAGGTTTCATTTTGCTCCTGAAAAAGAGGGAAAGGAGAATGTGACTTGATGATATGAAGACCTATTGGCCTCCAAGGTGCCATATTTGGAACTAAATTCAAACCTCTGGGGCCTGGATCTTGTTTGTTCACATCAAAATGTGGCACGGAGTGGCTCATAAAACCTTCAAAGACTCAAGGGGATCCCTGGACATTAGATTGCTTTTTCAAAACAATGCTGTGATGAGTTAAGTGTAAATGAATCAGGAGCATGTGGATTCAATTTCCCTTAAAATACACTTGGGCTTAAAAATTAAAGGGGGAAAAATGCTTGGGGCAACGTGTGCACTGTATTGCCAAACCCCAAACATTTGGGAAACAGTTCAAGAGGCTCAGATTATTCAATGAACTGTTTGCTTCACCCACCCCTGGGGAAAAGTAGGATGTTGTTATTTTCACAAGATTGAGGATAAACTGGTTTTGGGGGCAACAATATTGTCCTCCATTGTGGAATCTGATAAGGGTTGTTCTCCTCTGTCACTTGTTCAGACAAATCTTCCACTTGGCCTTAATCATTTCCTTTGTTGGTGGGATGGGATTGCCCTCCCCTATTACCCTACTGTGCCTGAACACAAGAAATTAGAATCATGGAATATTAACTCTACAGAGATCTTAGACACCATCTTGGGGGTTTTAGCTTGGGGTCTGTGAACTTTTGTAAAGAAAATTTTGCCAATTATTATTTAACATAATTGGTGTATTGTTTGCTTTTGCAAACATGATTCTGAGGAGTCCACAGACTTTACCAGATTGAGTCCATGACACACAAGGAGTCAGAAAGAATCCCTAATTCAGACCAACCTCCCAACTTTTCAGATGAGGATCCTGAGGGTCAGAGAAGATTAAGTTACTCAAGATCACAATCTACTTGGATCAAAAGAAACTAGCCTTAAAAGGGAGAGGGAATAGAGAATTAGTTTTGAGGGTCAACAATCAGGGTGATTTACTTTTTAAATGGAACAAAGCTCACCTACTTATCATTGATTTCATGTGCTTGGACACCTGGTTAGGTAACAGATTTGATACATAGGATGCTTTTTTTGTAGTCTGTGAACTCATTTAATTTAGAAATTTTGATTTTTGTCACGTGATGAGTGTAGTTTAAATGTATCTTTAAGACCCCAAAATAGGATCATGGTTTTGCAACACAAAAAATAAATTCAAAGAGGTAGCATTAAATAGTGGAAAAAATACTGGACAAGGATGCAGAGGAACTGAGCTTTGGTTCTATCTCTGCCATTGGGTAGGCAAACTTGGGAAAGCCATACCTCCTCCTTGAGCCTCAGTGTACATCTCTGTAAAAGTAAGGGGGCCAGACTAGAAGTTCTTAAAGGTTTCTTTGCAAATCTAGCAATCTAAGGATCTAAGAATCTATCCTAAAAAATAGTGGTCATATGGTGGGATTTAATGTTCTGGAAAAAAACTGTTCTTCCTTCAACTCTAATAAGGATGAAGGGCCTGTTTTATAGTTGTCATAAGCAAAGAATTTGATTAAGCAAAAGATCATTTCTTTCCTTTTAAGGTTTTTAAAGGTACTCTGAAATGAAACATCAGTATGTGAAGCTTTATGAATATTGGAAAGTGGGGGTGGGAGGAAGGAGGAGTCACCATGTTTACTCACTACAAGTTGAATTATCATGCCAGTTTTTCTAGCTCTAATACAGGTCAGACATATAAACTAATGATATTTACAAAACAAAATATCACCCTACTGCCAGTCTCTTTGAGCTCTAGGCTCCTATGATTATAGAATCTATGAAATAAATATGAGATATTTCATTGAATCTTAGACTACTGGAGTTGGAAGAGGCTTTAGGACATTAAAAAGTTGGTGTGTAAAACATAGAATAGTAGAACTAAGAGGAACATTTTAAAATTGTCCAGCCTTATCAATTTAGAAGTGAGAAAAGAACAGACTTTTAGAGGCAGGGGGATTTTGCACTGACCAGAGTATGTAATCATTTTGTGAAGGCAACCATTACCTGAATATATTTGGCCTTTCATATTCTTTTTTTTTTCCTTCATTGACTTCCAATCTTAATGTTACCATGGTAATAAAGCCAGAAGCAAATAAGAAATTGCTCAGCCCACAATACCTAGCAATCTGACAGTGACCATTTTCTCTCCTGAATGTTAAATTCTGAATCATAAGGAAACGAATGCTTTGAATTAGTACAGAAGACATAATTTAATGTAAAGATGCATTGAGGGAGGCTTCTTTTAGTCTATTTGCTTTTTGTTTATTACTTCTGCTTGGTAAAGAGCTATAACTTGAGATTGAGAAAATGAAAATATGATTTTATTTTATAATCAGGTATACAACAGGGCCCCTATCTTTATGATAACTGCTGTTTAGAATAGAATTTTTAACCTAACTACCTTAGGTAGCAAATACCATGTGCTGTGATGTAGTAGAAATTATTTAACCTATTCAATTCAGCATATCTGATTCTTTGTAATCCCATTTAGGGTTTTCTTGGCAAAGATAATTTGCCATTTCCTACTCTAGCTCATTTTATAGATGAGAAAATTGAGGCAAGTAGGGTTTAAGTGACAAACCCAGGGTCCCAGTAAGTGTCTAAGATTTGAATTTAGGAATAGGAGTCTTTCTGACCCAGATTCAGCACTCTAATTACTGAGCCATCTTCCTGCCTGGATTTGACCTATATTATTAGTCTAATAACAAATCTCTTTTCCTAATGGTTCTACAAAATTTCCCCATACTTATCTTGATTAAATCTGACCTTGAACAAATTGCCTAATTTGTTTGGGCCTCAATTTACTTGTTTGAAAAAGGATATAATTTCAAAGATCTCTTCCAATTCTAAATCTGTGGTCCTTATTATCCTATATGGCATTTTAAAAGACTATAATGGCAAAATGGCCATTAATGAGGCACCAATTGGGAGAGTGTGCTTGGGCTGACATTCCTTTATTAGCAGTTCATTGCTGCCCCTGCTAAGATACTTTAACATATTGAAAAGTACTCAACTGTGAACCTTGGAAGCAAAAGAGAAGGTGTAAATAAGACTAATCATTTTGCCAGTCTGAAGCAAAATGTTTTTGTTTTACTGAAAGTTCATGATGAGATCTCTTGATCTGTAACTGCTCCCCAAGAAGTAACAACAGCCAACAACTATGAGTGAAATTAATTCATTAAAAAGCAAACAGAAGTGTCAGCACAGGAACAGATTGTTGATGGACTTTGATACTGGAAATGATGCTGTGGTTGGCAATGGAGGTGATTGGAATGTTGTTAAGCAATAATGGCAATGAAAAGGCAGAGCATTGTGACTCCTACTGACACATGCAAGATAACAAATTACACAACATTGGAAGCATGAAAACATAGCAAAGTCATAATTAGTGCTATTTTTGTATCAAGACTTCATTCTATGTTGAAATAGTTTTCATTTGAAGTAGAATTGTTTTACTTTCACATTGGAGCTTTATTATATTCTCCCTTTTCAAAATGATATGCAGTTTTCATGAACTACTCTAACCCTCACTTACTTCACATGATGACTACTGTAATTTAAATTATTAAGAGTCATTAGTTTTTTCCAGGCTTAATATACAAATCCTTTCTTAATTTTTATTTAGAAGAGAATTAGAATTGCTATGATGTTTAGGAAGAAGTTACCGTAGTATGTCTTTGTAAAACTATGGTTTAACAATTTTTATCAAACAATAAAAATATATTTTGAATCAAAACCAATGAAGTTAAAATGAGAGTCTTGCATGTTTAAACTTGAGTTTATTTTAGTATGATTGAGATATATGTATATATATGCATGTATATACAAACATATATATATACATATATATTATATATATATATACATACATACATCTATATACACATATACACACACAGTATCATTTATCCTGGTAATTATAATGATTGATTAGAGTATACGTCTCACTTTTTGAAAAAAGAAATGGAGATTTTCCTTTCAAGCTTTATACTTTCATATAGGATCTACCTCACTCCCTGCTCCTATTTTATTCAGAAGTGCTTAAAGACAATAATTTTACTTGTTTAGTTCATAATCTGTTTTCTTTGGCATAGTAAATGGTTCTTAAAGAAATGCATCATTCTATATATTTAAGGAGAGCAAATGATTCACTGCTTTGGATTTCCTTTCTATACTGAAGCACAATAATTGATAACTAATTACAGATTTCTGAACTCTAATAAAAACTTATGTGAAAATGCCCTCCTCTTTTCTGAGTACTGAGTTAAGGTTTAGTCATTTTATCCCACAAGACCCTGCAAACTTAAGCTACACACTTCATTAATGCCTTAGAGTACAGTAAAATGCACACAGTAGGTGCTTAATAAACAACTGTTATTTAACCGTCCAGTGGAGTTGCTAACCACTAACATGAATCTATTTGGAATTAAGAATCAGGTTCTGGGTCAGTTTGATGCTCACTCTGGTGTTTATGGTGCTTCATTTCACTAACATTAATACTGAAAGATGCCAGACTTTCTGTGATTATCAGAGACTGGACAACTTTCTGCGCCTCAATTCTATGTTTCTCTGAGTGATGATCTGCCCTTGTTTTTTTCTTTTTCTTTTCCAACCATTTATTTAGACTTTTATTTGAGATAAAGGGTAATATACCAAATAGGCGCTGCTCCTTAAGGGAGGCAGCAGCATCCCAGCAGAGTAAGGAGACAGTTTATATAGAGAAGGGAGAGTAAGAAAAAACACAACAAAACAGGAGAATTAGGCAGAGCAGGAAAATTGAATAATCTTAGATGAGATTTTGTATTACTTTGGACAATGTTGAATTTTCTATTATATGTAAATTATTGTGGATTTGCTCAATCAGAATCAGTTCTTTAGCACCCACCTTTAATAAGTCTAATTTCTCCCCTATGCTCATTATGTTTTGTTGAGCACTAGTAAGGTGATTTTGTCCTGAAGGCACCATCTTTCCATAGGAATGGACAATCACACTTAAGTTCCATGTATCCTTTTACTTTTGCTGTGAAATCAATAAAAACAAACCAAATCAATCAGAAAATGAAAAAGAACATACAATAAAATATCGACTCCATGTTTGAATACTAATAATCACAACCAGATCCAAATGACTCCCAGATGGTACAAAGGTCACTCTGAACTCTGTAGTTCTGAGAAAGGCACTACTCAGTTTACTTAGCTTGCATGGTCACCGCTCTTAAGGTCCAGAAAGGAGTACAGACAAAAAAAAAACACAGTTTACAATGGATGTTCCATTCAGATCCAGTATGGCTAATCTTTAGGTGAAGATGCTCAAACTCTGAATACAGGACTCAATTTCTTTTAAGATTCAGTAACCCAGGACATTAGATTTAACCAAAGTCATACACTCAGAACCAGTTGCAAAATAAAATCTCTCCAGATGTTGCTTTTCTTTTAATATTCTGATGCTTTCAGGCTTTCTGATTACTTCCCATCATGGCTAATTTATTTGTAGAGCATGAGAAGTTTCCTCAATAATAAGTCCCAGCAAGGAGAGCTTGCTACCATTCCATTCTAGCATTATCTCATTTAAATTTCAGGACATCCCTGGGAGGCTCTTGAGAAGAGGGCTGAAGACACAATTTCTATGTTTATTCTCTGGTGTTTTCCAAATAACTCATCATGTAGTATATAAATAGAGAAATTGTTTCCTTCTTTTTGCAAATGTTTAGTCAAGACAAGTCAACAAATATTTATGACCACTGCCAAGCACTATTCTAAACAGTAGTGATAGAGATAACATGCAAACAACTTGTATAAATAAGGTCACACAAGATCTGGTAAATCAGAAATAATCAATGGAAGGAATTTCATTAAAGGGGATAGGGAAAAGGTTCTTATATAAAATGGGATTTTAGTTGGGATTTGAAGGAAATTAGAGAAGAAGAAGAGAATTTCATGCATGGAGACTGCTAGTGAAAATGAATGGTGTTTAGAGATGAGATTATCATATGCCTTTATTTTCTTTATCTTGTCCATATATACTATCATTAGCATTTCTAGAACTAAGCTAGACTACACCAAAGACAAAAGGCATCCTTGTTTTAATCCATTCCTTATTGACTTTGATATATACTTTTTATCATACTAAAAATTGACCCTTTGATAATTATGCCTTTTTATGATTTTTAGCACGAATGAATGTTATACTTGGTGAAATGCTTTTTTTTTTTAAAGAATCTATTGATGTAATCCCATAGTTTGGTTGTTTTTGTTTTTTATAATAGTGATTATGTTAATTGTTTACCTAATTATAAACTAACTCTGCAACCTTATTTGGCTGCATTCAACTCTGTAAAAGTGAATACTCCCCCCCCCCCAATATATTGGTGTAGTCTTTTTTTTAACTAGGTTCTAATTAAATTTTCTAACAACAACATCGATTAGTAATATTATTCTATCATTGCTTCTTCAATATCTCATTGGTTTAAATATTAGGTCCATATTTGTCTCATAACAGGAGCTTCATAACATAATTTTCCTTAATTTTTGAAAATAATTTATTTGTTAATTACTTTAAATTATGTTAGAATTCATTGGAAAATCCATCTCAATGAAGGAAAATCCATCTGTGATAGGAAAAAAAATAATTTATGCCTAGTCCAAATTAATTTTTGGAGATTGGGCTGTTTAATATACCTTTTTCACATCTTGTTAATTTGAGTCTTTAATACTTTGTAGATTATCTAAGGAATTTCTTGGCTATATTGGTATAAAATTGTATGCAGTAAGGTCTGACAATTATTTTTTTCTTCTCTATGTTGTGACTTATTATTCCTTTTTAAAATTTTTATAATTTATTTTCCTCCCTCTTTTGATCAAGATAGCTTAAAATTTAACCTTTTTTTAATCAAAGAAATAGTTTTTTACTTTTGTTTACTATTTTTTGAATCCCTTCCCTTCTCTTCTCCCCCCATTTCATCTATGGTTTTATCAATAGAGATAACAGTAAAAACACTACATGACCATCTATTTTGCTGCTGACACTAAAGTAGATCCTTTCACCCAGCATGTATTAAACTTCTTATACATGTGTTGTCTTTGCTTTTTAAAATATGAACTCTTTGAGAGGAGAGGCTATGTCACTTTTCTGTATATACCTTCAGTGCTTAGCACATATTAAGTGATCACTAACTCCTTTTATCATTTATTCATTCACTTGTCTAATTTTAAAGATTTTTCCTTTTGTGCTTTTCAAAAAGTTTCTTCAAGTTGAATATCCAATTCATTAATCCTTTCCTTTTCTAATTTGCAAAGGTATATTATCAGAAATTTAATTCTTCCTTTAAGGACTGATAAGGTTGATGAAGACACCAAATGTTGGGGTTTAGCACTAAATGATGGAGTTTGCATAGCAATCCCTAGTTCAAATACAAGATGCAAGGCTCAAGGCACATGTGAAGAATTCATAATGTCTTTCTCCTTGCCAAAAGGTACATTTATTTATGAGATTAAAGACAAAATGAAGAGGTAAAATAGATACCAGAAGTGGTAAATATAAAATAAATTTGGTAGAGCATATGATTAGCAAGGAAAAGGATTTTAACAATTAACAATGGAAAAGACAAGTTCCCCAGTGGAACTCACAATTAACCAGGACAAATAGAATATACCATGAGGTGAAAATATGCCATTAACTGGCAGGCTAAACCCATAGGATACCATGAGGCATGAGGGAAAGGGGAGGAAAAAGATACCATAAGGCAGAGCTCAGTGGCTGGCTAACCCAAAAGGTATTCAGCAGGCAGATTTATAGCAGAAATTTAATCTTCGTGGTTTGACCTCATAACTTGGCTTTCTGTCTAGATATAGTAAGGTGGGGTTTCTCAAGACCTCCACAGGGGTGGAACTGTAAGACTGAGCTAATCCGCATCAGTGTCCTTCCCTGCTTGCCTCAGAGAGTATTATAATCTTATCAGTGCTTCAGGCTTTCTCTGCCAACCCCATCTAGTTACCCAGGACCTCATCAAGAACTACTTTAACCCCATCCCCAAATTTTGTCATATTGGTTCATTATTTTCTTTTATATAATTTTTGTTTCTGTGATATATTCCTTGACTTACTCATTATTTGGGATATCATTATTAGATTTCATTTTGGTTTGTATTTTTTACTTTTGTTTTTTGTGTTAACTATTATTTTATTACTGTCTTTGCTTAAATTACTTATAGTTCTTTTATTGATGTCTTGACTATAAGTACATAAATCATTTTGTGGAGCAGCATAACCAAAGAACACATCTTTGTTCCTTTTTTAAAATTTCTTTCCACACCCACTTTATTGTGTGGTACAAAATCCTCCCTCTCCTTCCTCCTCGTTAGTTTGTCACATTCTTTTGTACTGTCTTTGTTCAAGGAAAGCCAAGAAACTCAATAACTTACTCAATCATATTGCCTTTATTTATTTTAGTCAATATAAACATTCTTAGTTACTTTACTTAATTTACTTGATGAGAGTGGAAAGTCTACAGTACAGTATAGTATATTTATTTGAAAATGTACTATAGATAGAGGCAGCTATGTGGCGCAATGAATAGAGCATCAGCCCTAACATCAGGAGGATCTGAGTTCAAATCTGCCCTCAGATACTTAATACTTCCTAGCTGTGTAACTCTGGGCAAGTCATTTAATTCCAACTGCCTCAGAAAAAAAAAGTACCACAGAGAATACCCAACCTAACATCACTTAAGTACCCCCAAATAATTTTATCATCTTTGTAGCATGGCAGAATCAATGATGGTGAATTGGAGATCTTAGAGTAAAGGGTATAAGGAATTAGACATGGACAGAGAGACTTTCTAGTTGTGGACAGAAATAGCTTGGAGTTTTGTCTAATTTAGTCTCTTTGGAGGTTGCATTCATTCTCCCCTGGGCTTCAGGAAAATGTGACACATGTCAGGTTATTGTAAATGTAGACTTTCCCAGTTTCCATTTTTCTGGACTTGGTGTTTGCTACAAAAACAGGTAATTTTATGTGGATCATAAAGAATGGTCATCCACCTGATTCCTCCTAGATCCCACTTTAATCTCCTCAAACTCTTTCCTGGTTCCTCTCCTTACTTCATAGATGCTGCCTCCTCTTCCTTCAGCTTTAAAAGTTGTGTACCCCAAAATAAAAACCACTCATTCATTTTTGACTCAATGTTGGAACTGCTTGAGCCTGTGAAGCTATTCACATGAATAAATGGCACTCATTTACTTGTCCACTCCTTTTCCAGACTAAACCTCCCATGAGATGAGTACCTTGTAATGTCTTCCCTCTAGCTTCTTCCTCCTAGGAACTTATCTTTTCCTTGTTAATTCACATAATAAATAGCAAAACTTTTGTTATCATTGTTCCATGTTGTGAATTGAATCTCTATTATGCTATTTTTATATAATATTCTTTTAACAATTTATTTCTCTCCTAAATCTATTTCTATTTACCACCCCTGGTGCCTATTTTACTTCATCAGTAGTGACTGGATCATTGTGACCTGCTTTTTAATAAATTTTGACCAATCAACTTTTAGCAGATGAAATTTACAGCTATTATTTTTTATGCTAGTACACAAATATATTGATGTCATATTTCAAAGTAACTGCTAAACATTTTGTAAAGAACTCATGATAAATAGATCTGGCCACATTGTTTAATTGAAAGAGCATTTGGTCAAGATAACCATATATAACAGTTATTAGCATCTGGTTATCAAAACTACAAAATCAAATTGTTTACATACTCAGGTACTTGGAATATACATGCTTCACTACAAGTCCAAGATGGAGTTATTCATGCTAGCAGTGCTATTTTGGTAATTATGCTTTAATCTACAATGGATATGCTCAGTATTTTGCTTTTTTCCACTTTTATAATTTCTCTTTGTTCCAATTCATATTTGATTTTAGTTGTTATCTAAGGGTGCTGAGAATTGGTTTTTATTTTTGAAATTTTCATTCACAAGAAAGATGTCATTAGTTTTTCAACTGAAATGCCTTTAACAATTTATTCAGTTCTATATTTTCTTTTTTATCTGTCTGCTAGATTTATTCAACTCAGAGAAGAATATTAAAGTCTATTACAGTTATGGTGATACTGCCCATACCTTTTTGTAATATCTTATCTTTTCTTTTATGAATTTAGATGCTATGTCATTAGAGGCATATAGATTGGGCAGTGATATTATTTTATTCTCTATCATACCTGTTTTAACTTCAATGTAGTTTTCAAGTTTCTCTCTTTTAGCACTGTGAATTTTATTTTTACTTTCTCTGATGGAATATAATTTCTCTGATGCAATATAAATTCTTTATTGGATCTACCTAATGCATTAATAAATTTTGATCCAGCCTCTCATTTTCTTTTTTTGTTTACCTTTATTTTTTAGAGCTGTTTCATATGAAGGAAATTAGGTTTCATTTTCTATTTCTTTTACTGGATCGTTTAATTTGTTCACATTTAATGTTATTATTATGCAACTGCCTTTAAGTTTTCCTTCATTTATTTATTTTACCTTGATTTTTATCTTTGCTTTCTTTTTAAGGCAGTACTTTATCCCTAAATTAGTTTTGTTTACATTGCTTTGATGCCAACTTATTCCTACAACTCCTTCTTCCAATTCCTGTCTATCTTCCCCATCCCAAGTTCTTTTAATTTACTTAGTTTGGTAAATAAAAATAAGATTTTCTTTTTTTCCTAATTTCCCCCCTTTTCTTTCCATACCCAGTGTAGTGTGTGATACAAAACTTTCCCTTTCCTTCCTCCTTCCTCCTTTAGTTTGTCACATTCTTTTGCAGTGCCCTTTTCCAAATATTTTTCCAGTTGCTTTCTCTTATTCCTTATTTATTTTTTTTTTCAGGGTTCCATAGGTAGCTAGGGACTTTAGTGCATAGAGCACTAAGCCTGGACCTAGAAAAAGTCCAGTTATTTGTCAAAGGGCACAAAAGTAGTAAGCATCAGAGACCCAGCTCCCTTGACTCCAGTACTTGTCTCTCTCTGTTGGACCAAGTGACTTCTCAAGTACAACTTTCTACTGTCTTTTCTTTGCACAAATGATACTGGTTCACTAATAGTAAGGGCATTATGAGATAAAGTTCAGGAGTTCTAATTCAGCATTGTGGCTTCTCCATCTGATTCTTTAAGCTCCCCTTAACTCCATAGAAACACATGTTGAATCCTCTTTGTCCTTTGATGATCTCCTTTTCTTCTTTCTTTCATTCCACAGATATAATCTTTTAAAAAATACTAGCGTCTGAAACCTGATTATTTAAGTCTTTTCTTAGTCTAGTTACACAGCTTTTTTAAAATAGTTCTTATGTTTGGAGGGTTTGCAAGTTGAAAATTTTATTCACCTTTAGGTCTTTTTTGCAGAAATATCTCAAATATATTTTTTTTACCCCTCTTTTCTCTTTTTTTTTTCTCACTCTCTTTTCTCCCTTATCTCTTTCCATTTCTTTTCCTCCCTTCTTTCTCCCGCCCTTCCCCCTTCTGTCCTTTTCCTCTCTTCCATATCTCCTTTTCTCTTTTATTTCCTTGTCTTTCTTTTTTCTCTTTTTTCTATTTCTTAATCTCCCTTCTCCCTTACTCTTTCTCCACCCCTCACCTCCCAAGATATCTTATATATAGTAGGGTCTTGAGCCTTGAGCAGGTAGAATTGACCAGGAAATGCCTGATCAACTGAATTTCTCTTGCCCACTTGATGGCATTACAGAAAGTAAAATGTAAGTACCAAGTCATAAATGAAGCACAAAAAATACTTTGTTATCTCACTGTGAGAATAAAAAAGTCATTCAGTCAAGCTCAGTGAAATTCTAGAGAAGCTAGTTATCATTAGGTGGAAGGACTGGCCACATACCTACTAGACTTTTAAAAAGCAGCATATACTCAATCAATGCTGGAGACAGCTCTTAGAAGTTGAATTCTTTGAATCAAAAAGCCAATTATGAAAGACCTTATCAAGGAAGAAATCATTTTTTTCCCTGAGGAAAGGAAAAGTATTTATCTTTTCTTCTCCCTATCAGCCATGATATCTTTCAGGGGAGCTAGTAATCCAGGAAGAAAAGCATCAGAAGGAGTCCCAGTAATTTAAGATATAAGACAGGAGGAACAGCTTTGGGGGTTGAAAGAGATTTGCCCCTGATAATCAGAAGATGAGCACTGGAGAGGACTAGGTCCAAATAGCCCTGATGAAAGCCATGGTTTAAGGATTAGAGGAGGAAAGAGGGAGAGGAACAATAGGACAAAAATAGGACAAACGGAATTTGGAGCCTTACAGTGGTGTAACTTGTGTCTATTAGTGTATTCTATGTGCTCACTTTTCCCATTGATTTTTGGTGTAGTTGTAGAAGAATTTAGCCAGGTTCATGTATATAAGTAGCCACCGTTCTAACACTCCCTTCTCAGTACACCCCTTTTCTTTCAATTAAATGGGCTAATTGTGTCATTAAATGGAATAAATTTCATTTCCTGGTCTACTTTCTAAGCTTCAGAATCAAACAATAATGAAGTCAGCACAATGACTCTGTAGACCTTCAGTTTAGTAGGCAGTTTAATACTAAGCCCGTTCTTCTGTCCTACTCTTTCCTTCAGAACTTCCCCAAATACTGAGCTAACTCTGTGAATGCATGCATCAACTTTATCATCTGTGTGTACATCTCTGGAAAGTATACTACCAAGGTAAATGAACATCTACAGTATTAAAAATTTTCTTTAATGTAACCAATGGTTCCATATTTTCAAGGTCTTTCTGAAGAACTTTGGAATCAATTGTGAGACATAGGAGACACTAGCACAAGACTGCCCAGAATGGCATTGAAGAGAAAATGAGCGAAGCAAAATTTCAGGAGCTCAAAAGAAACATGAAATGCATAAATTTAAAGACATCTTCATTCCAAATGTTCAAATGGAATATTTATGCCCAACCTGTATTTGAGCCTTCTGAGTTTGTATTGATCTGATCAACCAGTGAGATATACACTGTACACTCACACTGACATAGTGATGTCATTTTGGTCCTCTGATTACAAAGGACAACCAAAGATGAATACACTGCTGAGTGCTCATGAGCTTGTTTTAATAATATGAATACACAGAATACCTTAGGAGCTTTTTATATGCTTATATGTGTATATGTTGATTTTTGTTATAGAAAACCATAAGTTCTTTGAGAACATAGATGTTTTTCATTGCCTGTCATCTAATAAGCATTTAATAATTGCCTAATGATTTAAAAAATTTAATAATATTTTACTTTTCCAGATACATGTAAAGATAGTTTTCAATATTCATCTTTGCAAATTCTTGTGTTCCAAATTTTTCTACCTCTCTCCACTCCCCTTCTCTCTCCCCAAGACAACAAGCAATCCAATATAGGTTAAACATGTGCAATTCTTCTAAACATATTTCCATATTTGTCATGCTGCACAAGAAAAAAAATCAGATTAAAAGAGAAAAAAAAGGATGAGAAAGAAAAAAAAAACAAACAACAACAAAAGGTGAAAATATTATGCTTTGATCCACATTCTGTCTCCATAGTTCTCTCTCTAGATGCAGATGGCATATTCCATCACAATTATTGGAATTTCCTTGAATTGCTTCATTGTTGAAAAGAACCAAGTCCATCACAGTTGACCATCACATAATCTTGTTACATGTACAATGTTCTCTTGGTTCTGCTCACTTCACTCACCATCTGTGTTCATGTAAGTCTTTCCAGGCTTTTCTGAAATCAGCCTGCTCATCATTTCTCAGAGAACAATAGCATTCCATTCTAATCATTCAAAACTTTGATATCTTAGTCAGCTATTCCACAACTGATGGTCATCTACTTAATTTCCAGTTCCTTGCCACTATAAAAAAGGCTGCTACAAACCTTTTTTCACTTGTGGGACCTTTTCCCTCTTTTATGAGGGACATATAGAGCCATTGCTGGATCAAAGGGTATGCACAATTTTATAGTCCTTTGGACACAGTTCCAAATTGCTCTCCAAAATGGGTGGATCATTTTATAATTAATTGCCTAATGATTAATCAACCAGTTATTTTAGTTTATAACTTGATTTCTTTGCTTGTTGGAATATCATTTCATTCTTTTCTTCAATTACTCATGATTAAAGAATAAGATTGAGTTATTTGAATTGGTATTTCTTCATAGCTGAAGGCCTTTATGTTGGATGTTTGCAAAATTAGTTGTTCATGTTGAAATTGGGAAATTTAGCTACTGCATGCTTTGGCATTTCAAGAATGGAAATTTTTTTTATCTATGTATTTGATCATGGTGCTCTATGTAGACTATTCAAAAGTGCTGGGTAGTTTCTTGTATTATTGAGTGAAGTATTATATTTGGGTTTTGAATTTATCATATTCTGTGGAACCTATGATTCTTACATTGTGCTTGTGGATGCTGAATTCAAGGTCAATGAGTTTGTTTTTTTATATTAAAGTTTTTTAATTTTCAAAAGATATGCATGAATAATTTTTCAACATTAACCCTTACAAAACCTTGTGTTCTAATTTTTCCTTCTCTTATCCCTACTCCCTCCCCTAGATAGGAAGTCATTTAATATATGTTAAACATGGTAAAAATATGTTAAATCCAATGTATGCATACATATTTATACCATAATCTTGCTGCACAAGAAAAATAAAATCAAGAAGGAAAAAAATGAGAAAAAATAAAATTTGAGCAAGCAACAGCAAAAAGAGTGAGAATACTATGTCCACACTCAGTTCCCACAGTCCTCTTTCTGGGTGACATGGCTCTCTTCATCACAAGATCATTGAAACTGAGTTGAATCACCTCATTGTTGAAAACAATGTGCCTCAGAATTGATGATTGTATAATCTTGTTGGAATTGATCATTGTATAATCTTGTTATCGTGTACAATGATCTCCTGGTTCTGCTCATTTCACTCAGCATCAATTGATTCAAGTCTCTCCAGCCCTCTCTGAAATCATCCTGCTAATCATTTCTCACAGAACAATAATATTCCATGACATTCATATACCATAATTTATTCAGCCATTCTCCAATTGATGGGCATCCCTTCAGTTTCCAGTTTCTAGCCACTACAAAAAGGGCTGCCACAAACATTTTTGCACATGTGGGTCCTTTTCCCTCCTTTAAGTTCTCTTTGGGAGATAAGCCCAGTAGAAACACTGCTGGATCAAAGGGTACGCACAGTTTGATAGCTCTTTGGGCATAGTTCCAAATTGCTTTTCAGAATGGCAAGATCAGTTCACAACTCCACCAACAATGTATTAGTGTCCCCCAGTTTTCCCACATCCCCTCCAACATTCATTATTATCTTTTACTGTCATCTTAACCAATCTGAGAGGTGTGTAGTGGTACCTCAAAGTTGTCTTAATTTGTATTTGACTGATCAATAATGATTAGAACATTTTTTTCATATGACTAGAAATGGTTTTTAATTTCTTCATCTGAAAATTGCCTGTTCATATCCTTTGAAGGTCAGTTAGTTTGACTTGTATAGAATTCATGAGTTTTTTTTAATAGATTTTGATTTATATCATTTCTTTTACATATTCTAAAATTTCCCTTGCATCCTTGTCTTGCCATAGGAATCTATTCCTTATTAAGAAAGAACATTTAAAAATGAAAGAAGAGAAAAAATGCAGGAAAAAATTAATACATTGAAAAAAATATGATGTTAACATGAAGTTAGCAAGCATGAGATTGTTTTTTAGCAAGGCTGTGGGAGGAGATATATTTTCATATTTGTTCTCTGGGACTAAGCTTGTCCCTCTGTAATTTTACAGCATTCAGTTTCCATTATTTTGTGTTAATTGTTCTTTCCATTTAAATTATTCCAAGTGATTAGGTCTGACTTTTTTTTTTGGTATTTATCTTGCTTGTATCATATCATGTTAGTTTCCCCATACTTTTTAGTGTTTATAGATCCTTCCTTTTTTGTCAATGAAACATTGTGTCAATCATTTGTTCTTTGAAACACTGGCTACTTATGATCATTATTAAGACAATCTATGATTTTTGTTTATCCTCTCGAAAATGAATACTATTTTTATTGTACTGTGGTTTATAAAATACATAATTACTGTTTCTACCCTTTACATTTGTATTCTTCTGTGCCCTAATACAGTCAAAATTTATAAAAGTATCATATAGACATATAAAATAATATATATTCTTTAATAACATTTAAGTGATAAAATAAATACTTTAGTTTTAAAGTTTCCAACAAATTGTTCAATTCTATATTATCCCTACTGTTTATCTTTGTTAGATTTGCTCAATTCTGCAGGTGCATCATTAAGTTCTCTTACTACTTTTGTGTTATTATCTTTGTCTTTTTCAATTAAACTGATTTTTCCTTTATGAATTTTAGATGTGATGGAATTTGTTTAATATTGATATTGGCCCATTTTTATATTTCTTTTAATCTTGATATAATGTCCTTATTTATCTCCACATAGTGAATAATTGTTTTGGAATTTACCTGATACATCAAAATTTTGTTTTAGCTTCCCATTTTTATTCTATATATTTTGTTTTTTCAATTATGTCTAACTCTTGATGACCTTATGGATCACAGCACAGCAATAACCCCTCTGGGATTTTCTTGGAAAATGCTAAGGAACTGGTTTGCCATTTCCTTCTTCAGGGAATTAATGTAAACACAGAGTAAGTGACTTGCCTAGAAAGCTAGTAAATGTTTAAGAAGACATTTTAACTCAGGTTTTCTTGTCTCCAGGCCCATCTGTTGAGCTACCTACCCAGCTATTCTAAGTATATCTTTGAATTATAAATGTGCTTTTTGTAAGCAGCAAATTGTTGGTTTTTTTCTTATCTAATCTGTCATTATTTTTATCTTATTGGTTGTTTAGTCCATTTACCTTTACTGATGAAAATGAGATTTTTTCTTTCATTTGTGCATGTAGAATTTTTTGTCAATTAGAATATTTTGGTTTCCTGTCTCTACATAATTTTGCTTAATTTTTATCTTGTTCCCACAGGCTCTCTTCCTTTCTTCAACACTTCCCTTATAATGTGTCAATGCTTTCTCTACTTTTTGAATTTTACTTATTGATTTTTCTTTTATTTAGTTATCCAGTTCTTCCCTTCTTCTTCCATATGCTCTATTTCTTTCCAATTAAGTGATCACAGAAGATTCTCAAGTAAATTTGCAACTAAATTTATAAGTAGTCACCCCTAGCCCCAAAGTGATAGCAATACTTACCAGTCTCAGTTACAGATGAGCTTTCACTGGCAGGAGGCTCCTGTTTCATTCATTCCTTGTATCAGCAGTCAAATTCACATTAAGTAGAGGTCTGGGCAGTGCCTACTTATGTAAAGCAAGAACTGTCTATAGTCTGAAAGTCTCCCTTATCTCTTCCCTTTTAAAATTCTTTTGTTTGCTGGGTCTTTTTCTAAAGAGGCTTTCTTTCCTTTCTCTGTATTAATTCCCTTCTCTTTTTGACTAATCTGAACTTTTATCCTTTGATTCATGGTCTATATACTAAAAACAAAAACAAAAAACAACTTCCTTAATAATATTTTTGGGTTCCTCATGGAATTAAAGTTTTTAAAGTACATGTTTGAGCTAACCAAGTTAGTGAGTTATTTCTTTTATAGATCTTTTGAATGTTTTGTAAATTTTTTAAGGTATCTTGAATGCTTTTGCTTTTTAAAATATATTTTCCATTTCCTCCTATTTTTAGTAAGTTAATTATAGTTAGTTATGTTATTTTAATTTCTTTTTCTTTATAATATTTGAAGTTAGTATTTTGGAGTTTGAACTGTGGGATTCCTTCCTCCAGACCACCTTTGGCTTCTTTTGATAGTTCTTATAGCCAAAAAGAGCACTTTATTTCATGAAAGACACATAGGGAAACCAAATAGGGTCTAGCAGGGGTTGAGAGTAAATAGATACTATTTGAAAGTCAGAGGCAGGAAGGAAGAGAGGAAGAAAGGGTTGAATCTAGAGGGTTAGACAGGAATGTCCTAGGGGAGACCCAGTGTCCATATCCATTATGTCTACATCAGCAAATGCATGATGGAAATCCAGGAACAAGGATACAAGAACATGCTAATGAATGGTAATGGAGGTACTTTCCTCACAAAGGTTATCAGTGGTAAGAGTGCTCTGGTGCTCCTGAGCTCAGGAGGAGGGAAAGTCTAAGAAGTGCTCATTGTTTGGGTCCAGGTGCCCAGATTTTTGAATGACAAACCAGACATTCTTGAAGATATCTTAGTGGAATCAAGATATCAATCCCAACTCTCTTTGAGTCACACACATTCTCCAAGATTATGCCATATCATTCCTTTTTTTTTCCATGTCCTTCCCAATAGTTATATTCCTAAAATAACTACATTATTCCCAAGACCAAGTTGCCTGGGGTTTCTTGAAAAATATTGGGATCTCTACTGCTATTGAGGTTTCGATTCCATCATTCTTAAGGGCTGCACCACATCACTGGAAAACTTAATTCTTAATGTCTCTGTACATTCTGTTTTTGACATCAGTCTTTTGCTTGTATATAGGTCACCTATTTTGCTAGCATTATTGCCTTTTGCTTCTTTTCTATCAGATTGTTCTTCATTTCAGTATATTTGCATCTTCTGTTATATAAGAGTTTCTTTGGAAAAACTAGACATTGAGGATCCATTTTTTTTTTCTACTTTGCTAATTATTTCTGCTGGTAAGATTAGAATTTCTGGCATTTCTTTCTTTCTAACTTCATGTGAGGTATTTCTTTCTCTTAACTATTCTAGAACATACAGTTGTGGATCCATGACCTCTTAGAATTCCAGAGGGTTCTGCATTTTACCAGGCATTTGGTTCAGTTGCAATTGATGTATAATATTTAATAATAGAAATTTAAAATATTTCTGATTTATTGATTTATATGCACATATTCTAGTTTTTAATTAATTTTTTTCTTTTGAAAACTGTTGGGGTTTTTTTTTTTGGTTTGTTTGTTTTTTAGCTTTTTACCCATATCTTTTCCTTTTACTCTTTCTGAATTCTTCCATTTTGATGCTGGATATAGAATTAGATAGAAAAATTAGATAGAAACCCTGATTTTTATCTCCTTCAATATTGGGGAATTTACTTTCTGTCTTTGGTCCCTTCTCCAAACTACTTCTGGGAGAATAGAACTGGCCCCAAGTTGGTTCCAATCCTCTTTATCTGAAGCCCATTGCAGCCATGCATATTGGGCTCTGTCCCACTTCTCTGTATTCTCTCTCTGACTGGGCTAAAACAGCATCTGTTCCTTTTGCCAAAGTTGGAGGAGGACAAGAATTACTGTTCTTTTATTGTTCCCTAACCTAAAGGCCAATTCAATCGAAGAGAAACCCGAAACCCTGCCCCTTTATTCTCCTCCTTTCCCCCTTACGTATCTAAGCAGAGTCATTTTCTGCAGGTTGTTGCAATGGGATGGGACTTTGGCAAAGACTTTGAAGCAGGAGAAGAATTACTTTATGGGTCACAAAACCACATGCCTTTGAGCCAGATTGTTCAATTACCAATAGTGTGAAAGTTGGTGTGGGAAGAATGCTAGATGAATGTCTCTGGGATTACGATTATCCAATTTTAATAAAACTGGTGATTTCTTGTTTTCTTGTCCTGTGGATTCAACTATAATTGTTTTATCTCTGATAGATAATTCATAATTTTTTGTGGGGGAGGGAATTAGTGGGTACTCAGATATAGGCATGTGGTGAGGGGAGGAGGAGAAGAGGGAGTGAGGAAGAGAGGGAAAAAGGGAAGAGAGAGAAGAGAGTGAGAGTGGGTAAGAGAGAGAGAGGGGGAGAGAAACAAAGACAGAGAGAAACAGAGACAAAGAGAAAGAGAGACAGAAACAGAGAGACACACAGAAGCAGAGAGAGAGATACAGAGACAGAGAGAGAAATAGAGACAGAGACATAGAGAGAGACAGAGATAGAGAGACAGAGAGTGAAAGTGAGAGAGCAGAGAGCAAGAGAAATGTGCTAGTGACAGTGGACTCATCCTCTTGCCTCTAAAGATATTCATTAGAGGGCATCTTCTCTCTTTCCTTTTTTCCTTTAGTCTATATGCCATGATAGAGATTTTTTTCCCCCCCAAAAAAGACTGAATTTCTTCTACATTAGTCTGAAATGGTGGCTTTTTGCTGAGTTTAGATAAATTCCATTTAGATAAAGTTCATTCTCCATTGTTTTGTAAAGTATGACTATAAATTCAGTTGTATTAAGCTAAGGGAATTGGGATTAGCACTTAAGAAGTTTTTATATCTAACAGAACATTATAAGGGAGGACCTTGATCCTTGTTTGGTAGTCAAGAAGACCACCTGATAACATTTATGAATTTTTTATATAACATTTTATAACATTATATAACAAAACATTTATGAATAATTCATGCTATATATTTCATGTCTAAAATTCCAAGAGTAGAATTAAGACAAGAATATGGGTTTTTCTGTTTCTCCCATATCACCTTCCTCCTTCCCCTTCCTTCCCCCTCTCCCTCCCATTATAAGCCTGTGTGTCTCTTTTCTATTAGTTGTAATCACCTTGTGTGGCTTCTTGGGAGAAAAAGAGGCTAAGGATTTCCCCTTTCTCTCTTTTTTCCCTCGAAGAGAAGAAGGGTGGGCTTAGAGGTAAAAGTCTTTAATGATTTGACTTCAGCTTCTCTGGATCTGTTTCCTCATATATAAAATGACTGGGGTTGGGCTAGGTGGCCTCTGAATTCCTTAAAGATCTTGATCTATAATTTTAATTTGTCTTCCAGCCTCTGTTTTTACCTCTCACTAATCATTTTCCACATCAATAGGACTACTTATGCCCTACCTGTGGCAGAGCATTCTGAGTTCCTATTGATCTGTTCAGCCATAGTAGGACACACCTTTTTGACTCAAACATTGTAATGTCATTTTGGTCCTCTTTAAGAATGAAGGCAACAAAGAATTAACGAATATCAATAATAATCTTTTTTTTTTTTTTTTTTTTTTTTTTTTTTAGCGAGGTAACTGGAGTTAAATGACTTGCTGAGGGTCACACAATGTTAAGTGTTTGAGATAGGATTTGAACTCAGGTACTCCTTTTTCCAGGGCAGGTGTTCTATCTACTGTGCCATCTAGCTGCTCCCAAGCATTCCTTTTTTACAGGATTTCAAGTTACAGTTTTTTTTCCCCTCGTTCTCCTTCCCTGTTGCTAAAATGATAAACAATTTGATATAGACTATATATATGCAATTATATAAAATATTTCCATATTGGTCACATTTGTGAAAGAAGCAGGAGAAAAGGAAAAAAAAAACTACCAAAAAAAAAACCTAAGTGAAAAAGAATTTTTTTGATCTTCATTCAGAGTCAGTTTTTTATCTGGATATTTATAGTATTTTTCATCATTGGTAGTTTGTAATTGTCTTTTATCATTGTGTTGCTAAGAAGAGGAAAATCATTCATAGTTGATAAATAATAGAAATATTTCTGAAACACAGATTTAACTGTGTTTGTTCTCTGTTCAAAAATCTTTGATAGTTTCCTATTTCTTGAAATATAAATACTAAATCTTCAACCTAATATGGACAAACCTCCACAATTTGGTTCCTGTGTATTATTCTAGTATTATTTTACATTATTGTCTTTTTCACACTCTCCATTCCAGTAAATTGATTTGTGGATGTTTTCCATATCAAACTCTGGAAGTTGTATATAAGTGAACCTTAATATCTGGAATATAATCTTTCATTACTTCTGTCCCTTGAGGGTCCTAATTTCCTTTAAGACATAATTCAAGTACCAACTCTTTTACAGTCTTTCCTGACCTCCTTCCTTCCCCATCATCATGAGTTGTTAATATTTCCCCCCTTGAAATTGCTTCCTATTATTTTGTACATTAATAATACTTAAAATTTATATGTTGCCTACTGTGGTCCAGGCAGTGTTCTAAGGATGGTACAAATCCTATCTCACTTAATCTTCACAACAACCCTGCAGGGTTAGTACCATTATTATCCTTATTTTAAAAGATCAGCTAATTGAGACAAACAGAGATTTAGGTAATCTGTGATTTGAATTCTTCTGAGATTGTATATTATGGTATTCATATTCATATAGTTACACTGGAAAAATATTATTGAAAAAGATTGTAAGCTTCTGTTTTCTAAATATCCTTCATTGAAAGTCCTTCTTTGATGACAATTCATGACCTAGGGCTCACCTTGGGCTCTCCAAGGCTAACTCATTGGACCACAAATTTTGGTAGGAATGAGCAATCTGAAAAGATTTTTGTTAAATATCTGTGAAGGAGCAATCTAGTTAATCTCACAAAGTTTTACCATCAGAAAGGTGATCTCATCCTAACGAATTTTTTTTGGCAATAGAAACTCATGAGAATAGACTATTAATGCATTTGAGTCAATTTAGGGAGTACTCACAATAATGAAATCATGGATTATAGAATTATTAATTTATAATTGGCAGGAACTTTATAGGTCATCTAACCTAATTCCTTAATTTTATACACGAAAAAACTAAGACTGGGAGAGGTTAAGCAATTTGCCCATACTTGGAGGATTAGTTGCTTAAAATATTAAAATTTGTTCCAATAAAGATGAATTTTATATTTTTATTTTTTCTAATTATACTAGTATATGTTTTGTTTCTTTGTTGTTGCTGTTCACTCATTTTAGTTGCATCCAACTCTTTGTGACCCCATATGGAGTTTTTTCTTTCTTTTTTTTCTTGGAATTTTCTTGACAAAAATACTAGAATAGTTTGACATTAGATGTGAATAATCATATTCAAAAGGATTCTGTTTTTGGATGCAAACGATGCAGTGTAAGACAGAAGGCTCTAGGAATGATTATAGAAAACAAGATATTTGTCTTCAAGTATTTAAAGGATTGCTATTCAGATTGAAGGACAAAGCATGTAGAAACAGGTGGAGATTGAAGAGAGGCAGATTTTGGACCTATTTAAGGAAAAAAATTCTTGATAATTGAAGCCATCCAAAAAGTGCAGTAGGCTGTCTACTAGAAAGGCAGAAGCTATAGCGGAATTCAGGAAAATCTCAGTTTAAGTACTACTGCTGATATTTATTGGCTATGTGACAACAGGTTAGTCATCCCTAACTTTTGAGTCTGTTTTTTAACCTAAAAATGAAGTTAATATTATTTATAGTAGACATAAATGAAAGAATATCTGGAAATATTTTTTAAAAAATAAATATAATTTATTGTTATGAGAGAAGATTCTTGTTTGGGTAGGGGATATGGATTGAACTAAATGATCTCTGAGATATTTTCCAACTCTGTGATTATATGAAATTCTATGAAATGCTAAGATGAAGAAATGGAAATATCTGTGATAAGAGATGATCACCTTGAGAGCAGAAATTTTTTTTTTCTGTTTTTGTATTTCCAGTGCTTTTCGAATGCCTGGCAAATAGTAGGCAGTTAAAAATATTTGCTGATTGCTTGATTAAATGATTTATTTTAAGTTATATAGCCAGTGAATGGTAGAACCAGGTCAAGAACCTGGGTTTGTTGACTTCTGATCTTGTATATTTTTCTCCAGCATGGCGGTTCCAAATATTTTTTGTTACATAAACTTCCTTCAACAACAACAATAACAAAGTGTGTTGTGAACTTCCTGGATAACTTAATATGCTATTCATAATTCTGTAATTATTTACTGCTTAATGCACCAGTAAAAAAATTTAGTATGTGTCCTTTGGACCATCATCGAAAATCCTTGAGGGATTCATGAACCACTAAATGGAAATCATTGTTCTAGACCACAAAACCTCCCTTAAAAGGTAGCAATAAGTTTTAGTATCTGACCCAGGGAAATCAACTAGCATAGTTCTACTCCCCTTGAAGTTGCTGTGGCTCCAAATTTTAGAAATTAATATATTTTTATTATAAACATGTTTATAATAAGTGATTTTTAAACTTGATTTAAAATTAAATTTATTGAACAGTTTGATGAATTTTGGATTTAGTTTCTGGCTTTCAGGGAAATAATTACTGGGCTACAGGAATATTTTGTAACTCGCGATTATTTTTTTTTTATTCTATAAAAGTTTGCACAAACAATATATCCCACAGGAGAAACTTGTGCCAGGTCCCAGATGTCCAACACATTTGCTTCAGATATTAGAGTTCATGACCTCTTGTGCTTCTAAAACCAAAACGTAAGCCCAAGGAAATGATTTTTAATAACGAGAAATACTGTGAGGTCTGCTGGGATTCTTGGCAATCGGTGACTTCACACTCTTCCCAAGATAGGCTTAATTTTTAAAAAATCTGAACAGAAAGTTCAACTGATAAAAATTTTTTGATTGATTTTTTTAAAAAAAAATATAACCAGAAAATTCAACTGGTTAAAAACAAACAAACAAACAAAAAAACCCTTTTTGATTAAATCCTAGCTTCAACTATAATGGCCCCACATAGGAATGTCTGTTAGCTCCTAAACTTCTCATTCATAATATCATCTTTACTATGCATACTTTTTCACTTAGGCTGGCCACAGCCTGTCAGCCATCTATGCTGATTGAAGAGCTTGCTGCTAGGTGTAAAAGGTCATCTCCATCTCAATCTCATGATTCTGGAAGAGTCATCAGAGGTCATGTAATATTCCAAAATGCCAAACAGGGGCCCATAATAACATGGCTGGAACCAGATTAAAATGTAATTGAGAAGTATTTAACAAAATGAAAATACAATAAAATGTAGGTAATGTTAATACAGAGCCTTTCTAAGTTAAAATGTACCTGGAAGGGATCCTTTTGTATGGTTTAGTGATCCCAATTCGTACTTGAATTTATTACCAGTGATACAGTCCAATCCCCTCATCTTATATACATGGAAATTGAGGCCCAAGGGGATCAAATTATTTGCCCAACATTATATGGGTAGTAAATGTCCCAGTTGGGATTTGAACCCACGTTTTCTAATTACAGAGCCAGTGCTCTTTCAACTCTGCCAGATACTTTGACACTGACCTTAAAGGGGATAATCTTTCATCTTGGGACAGGAAAAACAAGAAAAAAAATGAAAATTTGAGTTTTGGATCAAGAATAGGTTATACCAAACTAACATCATTTGTTTTTTGTAACAAGGGTTTTAAGGAAAGGAAAACCACTAGCAGTCAAAAGTATCATAAGGAAGTCAAGAAAATGAATATACTTTAAGACTGCACAGAAAGGTACAGTATCTAGGACAAGGGAAAGGAGAAATTCATTTTACTTGCTCTGGTCTGAACAAATGTGAAAGACTCTTCAGTTCCAGGAGCTATATTTTAGAAAAAGACACTGAAAACCTGAAGCAAGCATCCAGAAAAAAACAATAAGAATAGTGAAAAGTTTCAGATTTATTATATGTGAGGATCATTTGAAGGAACTAGAGATGGATGTTAGCCTGGAGAAGAGAAGAATGAGGGAAGACATAATATCCATTTTCAAATATTTTAAGGGGATATATGTTATTTTTTCATTTTTGAATTTTTTTGTAAAACTTTTTCTTTTCTTTTTTTTAAAATTAAAGCTTTTTCTTTTCAAAATATATACATCAATAATTTTCCACACTCACCCCTACAAAATCCTGTGTTCTAATTTTTCCCTTCCCTTCCCCCTTCCCCACATGGCAAGTGATCCAATATATGTTGAACATGGGTGATTCCTCTATACATATTTCCACAAATATGCTGCACAAGAAAAATCAGACCAAAAGGGAAAAAATGAGAAAGAAAACAAAATGCAAGCAAACAGCAGTAAGGAAAGTGAAAATGCTATGTATTCATTTCCCATAGTCCTCTCTCTGAGTGCAGATGGTTCTCTCCATCACAAGACCATTGGATCAGGCCTGAATCATCTCATTGTTGAGAAGAGCCACATGCAACAGAATTGATTATTATATAGTGTTGTTGTTGCCATATATAATGATCTCCTGGTTCTGCCCATTTCACTTAGCATCAGTTCATGGAAGTCTCTCCAGGCCATTCTGAAATCATCCTGCTGATCATTTCTTATAGAATAATAATATTCCATAACATTCATAAACTATAACTTATTCAGTCATTCCCCAACTAATGGACATCCACTCAGTTTCCAATTTCTTGCCACTACAAAAAGGGCTGCTACAAACATTTTTGTATATGTGGGTCCTTTTCCCCCTTTTTTTTTTATGATCTCTTTGGGATACAGACCCAGTAGAGATTCTGTTGGATCAAAAGTTTGTTAGCCCTTTAGGCATAATTCCAAATTGTTCTCCAGAATGGTTGGATCAATTTACAACGCCACCAACATTGTATCAGTGTCTCAATTTTCCCACATTCCCTCCAACATTCATCATTACATTTTCCTGTAAGCTTAGCTAGTCTGAGAGGTGTGTAGTAGTTCCTAAGAATTGTCTTAATTTGCATTTCTGAAGAGTTTACATGCAAGAAGAATTAGATTTACTCTGAGTTCCCCCTGAAAAAGCCCACAATTTGGAACACATTGCATTGGGAAGATGCAAAGAGGCAGATTTGGTTATGATGCAAGGAAGAATTTCCTAACAAGAGAAGCTATCTGAAAGTGGAATTAGCTGTTTTGGAGATATTAGTTTTCTTTTTACTGGAAATCATTAGACAAAGGTATTAGACCATTTGTTAGGTGCTAGGGTATGGGACCCTGCTAAGAGGGAATACCAAGGCCACCCTGACCTATGGTGCACAATAAATTTTCTGCCACTTTGCAGAAATACCCTTGTTGAGCAAGGAGCACTAGTGCATGGTATGGGAATGGGTAGAGCCTGAGGGTCACAGCTAGTTGCTCATGAGCAGGGATGCCTGACAGGGCCTCTTGCCTGTGAGCAGTTTGCTGACGTGGCTGCGTCGGCTTTCCTCCCATTGGCGCATACTATGCATACGCAATGCCCACGAGCTGCTTCTCTGAATGGTGATTGGGGATTGCCTACTGTTCACTCCTTGATCATACTTGCAAAACTGTATATCAACAAGGCTGTACGGCATAGTAAACTGGAACTCTTTTCACACCTTATGAGTTCCCCTGCCTCATTCATCTCCCTCTGACATCAAAGGGGTCATACAAGGTGAGCTCTTAAAAGACGGCTGCAATAGTTAGGATATTGCAGAACTGATTGATAGTCAATAACAGAGTATACTAAATAAATGACTTCTGAATTTCTTTCTAACTCCACAATCTTTTAACTTTGATAATAGATATGTGAGTAGAAATTCACAGAATAATGCTCCAGGGGTCTGTTGTAGCCTAAATAAAATATCTTTTAAATGCTTCCAATTCCAAAACAAACAAATGAAAATATTAAGTGTTTACTATGTGCAAAGAACTAGATTAAAAGCCATGGATACAAAGATAAAAAGAAAGGAAGATCCTCCCTCCCCTCAATGAGCTTATGTGTTATGGTGAGATTAAACATGTAAACTAATAAATAGTAAGAAGGGGGAGGATTAGATGATTAGGAAAGGCTTCTCAAGGAGGTGGCAGATGAATTAAACTTTGATGGAAAATAAGGATTCTAAGGTTAGAAAAGAAGTATATTTCAGGCAGGAGGTAAGCTTAGGCACAGGCATGGAGATAGGACATGGAATGACAAAATCAGGGAGTATTCAATAGTCTATTTTGTACTGTCTAATCTGTGAAGGAGAATAATATGAAATAAGCCTGATAAATTATGTAAAAATGAGGCTATGAAGGGATTTAAATGTTGAACTGAGGAGTTCATATTTTATTCTGGATGTAATGAATAGTGAACCTCTTGAAGTTCTTGAGTGACTTACATAGTGACAATTGTGTGGAAGATCTGTTGGAAAAGGGAGAAACTGAAAGCCAATTAATAGAATGTTCTATTCTTCTACGAAATAAATAAGTTTTTAATACCTACATCAGGGGGAAATATAACAAAAAGAAAACTATAGTCTGATATCCCTATTGCACATGGTCATAGAACTATAAATGAAACAATAGCCAAGAACCTATAGCAACATATAATTGTTGTGGATTTTTACCAGGAGTATAGTAAAAAAAAATGAATAAAATATTGGGAAATTATAGGCATGATATACATTATTATTATTTTTTTTGTTAAAGCTTTTTGCTTGCAAAACACATGCATTGGTAATTTTTCAACACTGACCCTTGTAAAGCTTTCTGTTACAAATTTTTCCCTCTTACCTCCCACCCCCTCCCCTAGATGGCAGGAAGTCTAATACATGTTAATTATGTTAAAATATTTAACAGATCGAATATGTGTATACATATTTATACAGTTATCTTGCTGTACAGGAAAGGAAAAAAAACCTGAGAAGGAAAATATAATGCAACAAACATCAATAGAAAGAATGAAAATATTATGTTATGGTCCAGACTCAGATCCCACAGGCTTCTCTCCCTGGGTATATATGGCTTTCTTCATCACTGAACAATTGGAACTGGTTTGAAACATCTCATTATTGAAGAGAACCATGTCTTTCAGAATTGAACATCATATAGTCTTATTGTTGCTATGTACAATGATCTCCTGGTTCTGCTGATTTCACTCAGCATCAGTTCATGCAAGCCTCTCCAGGCCTCTCTGAAATCATCCTGCTGCTCGTTTCTTACAGAACAGTAATATTCCATGACATTCAAATAGCATAATTTATTCAGCCATTCTCCAATTGATGGGCATCCATTCAGTTTCCAGTTTCTAGCCGCTACAGAAAGGGCTGCCACAAACATTCTTGCACATGTGGGTCCCTTTCCTTCCTTTAAGATCTCTTTGGGATATAGGCCCAGTAGAAACACTGCTGGATCAAAGGATATGCACAGTTTGATAACTTTTTGAGCATAGTTCCAAATTGCTCTCCAGAATGGTTGGATCCATTCACAGTTCCACCAACAATGTATTAGTGTCCCAGCCCTCCCACATCCCCTCCAACATTCATCGTTATCTTTTCCTGTCATTTTAGCCAATCTGACAGGTGTGTAGTGGTATCTCAGAGTTGTCTTAATTTGCATTTCTCTGATCAATAGTGATTTGGAGCACATGGTATACATTATTAACAACAAAATAATATGTAATAATATGATTATAGCAATACATGCAGAAAAAGCTTTTGACAAAGCATATATTTGTATCAATTCATTAAAAAGCACAGGAATAAATGGATCTTTTCTTAATAAGCTAAATGCTGCCTATTTAAATCCAAGATCCAGCATTGTCAGTAATGGAGAAATTCTAGAGGATTTATCAATAAGAACAGAGAACTTACCAATAAGAATAAGTAGGAATGTCAATTATCATGACTGCCATTTAATATAGTTGAATGTTAGCTATAGAAATAAGATAAAGACGATATAGAGGGAATAAGAATAAGCATAGAGAAAGCAATTACTGTTTTTCTGCAAATGATATAATGGTCTACTTAAAGAGTCATAGAGGTTCAACTAACTATTGAGATAGTGAATAACTTTAGCAAAGTAGCAGGATATAAAATAATCACTGAAACCCATCAGCTTTCTTATATATTTCCAACAGAAGCTAGGAGAAAGAGATTTAAAATAGAAAATCTATTCAAAATAACTATAGAAAGCTTTGGAGTCCACCTATTAGGACACTCTTAGGAACCATGACTATAATTACAAAATACTTTATAGAAATAGAGACAAATAATCTGAAAAATTATAATTGTTCACATTGAGCCATGACAATATAACATAAATGATAATTTTAATTAAATGCATTTATTTCTTAAGTACCATAATCAAACAAAAAAAGCATTACTTTATAGAACTAGAAAAATATAATACAGAATTCATCTGAAGGACTTAAAGGCCAAGAATCTCAAAGGAAATCATGAAAAAGAGGGTCTGTCAATACCAGGTCTTAAGTTATATAAAACTACATTTAATACTAATTTAAAAATAGGTTAATCCTTGGTCAGATTAGATGTACAAAGGCCAGGAAGAAACGAACATAGCAACATAGAGCTTGATAAATAAAAGGACCACAATTACTTATGGGTAAACCCTCCTTATTTAGCAAGTAGTGCTGGGGCGATTTGGAAGTAGTGTGACAGAAATTGAGTCTAGGCTAATATCTCATACCATATATCAGGCTTAGACCAGAGAAATAAATGACCTTATTATAAGTGGTTATTTTATATAGAAATTAGAGGAATAATCCTTTTACAACTATGGAAAGAGGAAAGCGTTCTTATCAACAAGGAACAGAAAAATTGCAATACATAAAATGAACAAATGTTTTTATATAAAATTTAAAAATTGTTACACAAGGAAATTATGCGATTAAAATTGGGAGAGAAATGATTATAACAAGTTTAACTGATAAGATATACAAAAAACTGATTTGAGCATTTAAGGACAAGAGCTATTCCCAATAGACAAATGGTCAAAAAATATGAATAGATAGTTCTCAAAAGAAGTGATCCAATTCAATATGAAATTTGTTTTACATCACTGATAATAAGAGAAACATAACTAAAACAACCCAATTTTCTTATCACACCCTTCAGATTGGCTTTTAAAAAATGTTTTTTTTAAAGTTAGTTAAATATATTGGATTACTTGCCATTTAGGGAAGGTGGTGGGGGAAAGGGGGAAAACTGGAATACAAAGTTTTGTAAGGAATAATGTTGAAAAATTATCCATGCATATGTTTTGAAAATAAAAAGTTTTAATAAAAAAGTTAAAAATAAAATAGATGTAATCATAAGAGAAAATAGGAAAACTATACTATATGGCAGTCATTTTAATCAATATTATTTTAGACTACTTAAAATAACTAGATATTATAAGGTTGGAATGTTGATGGGCTGTAAGAATTGATGAGTTGGTAGATTTAGAAAAATATAGAAAGACTTGAACTAATGAAGAATGATATCCAACTTCAGAAAAATGGGATAAAAACAGCATAGTACAGCCTTACATAGATGTGCATGAATGTATGTGTGCATATATATGAGTATTATTATAAATATCTATGCATGTATATGTGTATATATGTATGTATATACAAATATATCCATACTTAATTGTAGTCTTCTTGGGAGAGGTAGGAAAGGAAAGGGAAAAAAAGAAGAAAGTAAAAAGTATACAGTGGAGAACAAAAAATAACCTACAAGGAAACAAACAAAAAAGATGGACAACTTTGAATACAAGATGTAGTATTTATTATATAAGCTTTCTTCAAATGGCAATTTATTGTTTCATATTTTGAATCCTCTCCTATGTTCTGCTATATACGTCATTTTCTTTCTTTCTTTTTTTTTTCTATTTCCAAGGAGTTGGGGTGGGTGATTTTTAAAGTTCAGTCTGGTTCTAATGAGTTTGAATAAACTGACATTTTTAAAAATCAAAATTTCCACATTTCAGAAAAGATATTGATGAATTAAATTCAGATAGACAAGAGCAATCAGAATGGTGAGGAGAAAATGTGGTAAACAGTATCAGTTGAAATCCTGTGGTGGAGGGGAGAAGGCTTGAGGTTATGGTAGCTATATCTTTAAGAATTTAAAGGACTTTAATGTGAAATAAGACTAGACTTCATTCTATTTAACTCCAGAGGATGAATGTTGAACTTGGGACTTAAAGAAATTGCAAGGAGGAAAATTTAGACTTGATATAAAGAAAAAATTCCTGCCAATTAGAACTGTCCAAAAATGTAGCTGTAATCTAATCATTTTTCACCTCCCTTTGGCCAACTAGGATTTCCTAGAAACTGTGCTAGCCTGGAATTGGGCTATTGTCCTGCATAATGGTAACCTTTTAGGAACTATTACACATATAACCATCATTATTTCTACAAGATAAGGAAAAAAAACATATCAATGAGAGAAAGCAAAAAGTCTATTTTATGGTTTACATTATATTTAAGAAATATAGTTAGATCCATTCAAGGTAGGTGTGGCTATGTTTCTGTGTTTCAGTAAATACTGAATTTAAATTGTTCAAGCTGAAGAGTGGGATTGGGCTTTTTCCACTTGACTTCATAGAAGAGAAGCAGGAAGTGACCCAGAGGCAGATTTCTGCTCACCATAAGGAAAAGTTTCCTAACCATTAGTCATACAAAAGTGTAGAGGACTGCTAGCTTCAGAAGGTGGAAAAGAGATTGTTACTGAAAGTCTTCAAGCAGAGATTAGACAATCATTTATTAGGAATGGTTGAGAAAGGATTAAAGGTCTATATAGGATCATACTAGATGATGTCAGAGGTTATTTTCACACTTAACTCTATTAATTCTTTGAACATGTATTTGTCCAGACCCTTTTTTTTTCTACACTTAAAATATTTTTTACCCTAAAGGAAGGCTGTATGACATAATGAATAGAAGCCTGGCCATCAAAAAGAGAGTTATTTGTTTAAGTTATTTGCTTCTAAATGGAGGTACTAGGTATATGACCAAATTACTAGGTTTCAAATTACTTAACCTTTTAGTGTTCCATGTATGCTCTTATGCATAGGTGGAGGACATTTAGACACCAAATATTCCTCACACTAATGAAACCATATATTTAAACCAAAAAGAGAAAAGGGGGGGGGATTGTAGAAGAATTCTTCTCAGCAAGTGATGTCAGTGACTTGCTGCTGAACTTTATGAGTTCATTGTGACATATTTTTCCTGAAACTTAATTGTGATTTCCTGTGAGCATAGGAAGATAAGACAAAGACTCTTCTTGATTCTTCTGCTTTATGCCTCTTTCCCTTTAGAGACCTGGGCCAAGGATAAAGTACAAATGTAAGAAATGGCTCTGAATCAGTCAATCAATCAATCAATCAATGTGGTGTCAATAAGACAACCAAAGACAGAGAAAGGACTTTACAACTTATCAATAACTATCATCATCAATGCCAATACTTTATACCTTATAAGTATAAGTATATAAGGTATATATATACATATATACACACACACACACACACACACACACACACACACACACACACACACACACACACACATATATATGAAGGATCTTAAGGGAACAGCAAAGCTAGAACAAGTTCCTTCTCAGCAAGTGTTAATGAGGACCTGTGATAATGCATAAGTATACTTATTATTATTATTACTTCCATTTTACAAATAAGAAAAATGAGATTCAGAGAGACCTAAGTGACTTTATTTTGGCCCCACAGCTATTAAATGTCAGAGATTAATTAATAAAACATAGATCTCCCTATTCAATGTTTAGTCTATTTTCTACTATGATACCATGTATTGTGAATATATAACAGAAACATGATATTATTCTGATTGTGGCATTCAAAAAACAGAGATATAAGACTTACAAATAGGACAAGTAGGAATAATACAAAACAGTCTACAACTAAGTGTTAAATAGTATATCATAGTAACTGCCATAATAACAGAAGAAAGAATTTAAGCATTTGCATAGCTTGAGAAAGTATTATGGAGGAGGTCAAATGTGAAAGAATGTTTGGAAAAAGGCAAAAAGGTAGACATTTTCCCCATAATACAAGGATATGAATGATAACAAGAGTATTAGCAATGGTATTGGTAAGGTACATTTTCAGTATAATTCCTATAGATTCCCAAAATTTATTATAGGGCTTGTATTTACGGTCTCTAGGTGACATAATAGATAAAGTACTGAACATGGAGTTCCTCAGACATTTTTTAGCTGTGTGACGTTGAGAAAATCTTTTACCCTCTCTCAGCTCTATTTTCTTCATCTATACAATGGGGATAATAATAGTACCTACCTCACAGAATTATTACAAGGATAAATAGAAAAATGGACTTTAAATTAAGTTCTTTGCAAACTTTAAAGTGCTATAGAAATGCTAATCATTAAGTCTTTTGTGTGTCCATTTGTATTTTGTGTGAGCATGCAAATTTAAAGAAGGATTTTTGACAGGGTTGTTTTTTTTCATTTTGTTTTTTCCTCTTTTCTTATTAAACTATGTTCAGTTTGTCCTCAGATGTGAGTTATTATCATTAGTCAGTCATGTGGCATGAGATGAACAGGAGTGATGAGTTCGGCCTGATGCCAAATGAGTTCTAGCTTTGCAGGAAATATCAAATCATTTGCCAAGTAACAGAATCTGGGGAGGATGTTTTTTTAGCAGTGTAGTGGGTACACTTTGCTGTCACAGCTTTAACTATTCCCTAGTTCAGGGGTGAAGATGGAAGTCCTTTGTGAATCACTTCTTTGGAGTTGCTGTATAGCTATATTGACATCACTTTTCATTCTCTCCCCATTCCAGTAATGTAATCCATAATTACAAGGCAACTGTTCTCAAACTTCCCACATTGCCTCAACCATTGTCTCCCCTCCCAGTATTATCATCTTCCTATTTCCCTTCAAAACAACAATAACTCAAACTCCCTCCTCCCCCCAAAATAAGCCTCAAATATACCCCAAACTCAGTCCTTGGGGGAGAGGGAATGTCTAAAAATGATTATAAATTATCATTTTTTAAAGGATTTCAATGAGTGTGACTGATTTGTGACATAGTAGAAAATATAATGTTTCAGGAATCAGAAGTCCTAGTTTCTACTTTTGGTTCTGCTACTAATTAACCATGTCACCTTGGATAATTCACTATATTTTCTTCATCTGTAAAGTGAGTCTATTAGACTAGACAGTCTCAAAGGGATCTGGCTGTAGTGTCTTTGACACTATGACTAAGATTAATTTGAAACTTGCAAACAAAATGTAAGGACTGTTTAGTTCTTGCAAAACAAAATTCTTTGACTCATAAAGTAATTGTGTTTATTTACCAATCCTCCTTATTAATTTGGAACAGATTAAAGTTGGGGTGGACATGTGGATGGGAAGCCATGGAATTATAAACTTCATAAGGATCTTGGAGTATTCAGGAGTTTTCCTGAAATACTGATGAAAACAAAATCCCAGATGATATAGTTCAAATTTTATTTCAGAATGTGTTTTTGAGTATTATTTTCAAAACAACATATAATATTTAAAAGCAACCATGTAATCAGTCAGTAAGAGCTCTTACAAAGAATTTTTTTCTAAAAAAAATGTTTTCTTTCCTTAATATGACACATATTTGGATTTTACATTTATCCTAAGGCAGAGCAGATGTCAGATGATATTTTACTGTGGAAAACATATTGCACTCAGGGAAGAGGTGACTAGAATCATGATGTCATAGCTATATAGACTATTAGATACTATTTCTTCTAGGGTTTCCAATGGTTGGATGTATCCAAAATGCTCAGCTCCTAAGGCTTTTTGGGGACAGAGTTATAAACAGAGACTAGCCCTACCCGCTTGAAAGAGTACTGGCTTTATATTCAAAAGTCCTGATTTTCACTTTTGACTTTGTCACTTACCAGCCGTGTGATCTTAGGCAAATAATTTGTAGTTATCCCTTGCCCATCATGGACGTTAGATGCCTAGAGAGCCTATTATCTGGAAATTTTGCATAAATTTTTTTGGCCATCTATATCCCAAAGAGATCTTAAAGAGGGAAAGGGACTCACATGTGCAAGAATGTTTGTAGCAGCCCTTTTTGTAGTGGCTAGAAACTGGAAACTGAATGGATGCCCATCAATTGGAGAATGGCTGAATAAATTATGGTATATGAATGTTATGGAATATTATTGCTCTGTAAGAAACGACCAGCAGAATGATTTCAGAGAGGCCTGGAGAAACTTGCATGAACTGATAATGAGCGAAATGAGCAGAACCAGGAGATCATTTATACACAGCAACAACAATACTATATGATGATCAATTCTGATGGACATGGTTCTCTTCCACAATGAGATGTTTCAAACCAGTTCCAATTGTTCAGTGATGAAGAAAGCCATATACACTCAGAGAGAGGCCTGTGGGATCTGAGTGTGGACCACAAAATAGCATTTTCATGCTTTCTGTTGATGTTACATTTTGCTTTCCTTCTCAGGTTTTTTTTTTGTAGATGCAATTTTTCTTGTACAGCAAGATAACTATATAAATATGTATACATATATTTGATGTCATGTATTTTTAACATAATTAACATGTATTAGACTTTCTGCCATCTAGGGGAGGGGGTGGGGGGAAGGAAGGAAAAATTTGTAACAGAAAGCTTTGCAATGGTCAATGTTGAAAAATTAACCAAAGTTCATCACAGGTCAGATAAGTAGTTGAGAAAAATAAGCTGGCAGAGAGATCATCCCAAGAATATTTCAAGATGGAACTAGGAAGAACAGTAAACAGATACAAAATAATATTGATCTTATGGCATTTTTATAATGATTAGATCTTATTGGCAATAATGGAATTACCACATTTGGACTTTATCACATTACTACTAAATGAAGAAGAGGAAAAGGAATGAAAAACATTCCACTTGTCTCTCCAGTATTCCATCTGTAGAGAAGATTTGGGAGAGAAAAGGCCGTGAAAGGGAAAATTAGCAATGACTTATCTCTACATGTATTCATTTGTTTTCTTTTTGTTTGTTTTCTTTTTAAAATTTTATTCTATGTACAAGAAAGCACTGTGTGTGTCTAAAATCTATGATTATTGAAGGGACAGAATTGAGATAGTAAATTAGGATTGGAGCCAAAATAATCATAATAATTTCCATATTTTGATATATGTTTACTACTTCATCTTCTAGATTGGGACTTGATAATAAAGGAAAAAAATATCAAGCAGCTGAAATTTTTGGCAATGAGACTTGCTGAGGCTTTGAATGCCCTCTAGTAACCAGAAGGGATACTGCAGGTTGCAAAAAGGGGGCTATTTCCAGGATGTCAGTTGGAGCAGAGAGGGAGGAATTGTTCAAATCATGTACCATCTGTTGGTTAATTCAGATATCATTCTTAGACACACTTCAAACCCCTTGACTGAATTTTTATCAATGTGACAGCACCAATCAACCAACCAGCCAGAATGAAATACCTGTATCCCTTTTTATTAAAACTTTTTATTTTCAAAACATCACAATAGTGTAGTGTTGAAAGATTACCAGCAATTTTAAAAGGATCTCAAAGAAATATATGGGTATCACAGGATGATGCTACAGAAGTGTTGAGTATCAAGAATGACGCCTCATTCTACTGGGCCCCTGCTGGAATAGAGGGTGAGTTCAGAGATTTGAGAATTGTTCTGCATGAAGTCCCAAAGGGACAGTTAAATGGTGATCATCAAGACTGCTTTACCCTTATCCTGTCCCTGACAATCTAATAGGCTTGCTAGTCCAATTAGAGAGGGCATCCAGATGACCCAAGGGGAAAGGACAATTGTGTATCCTTAGGCAATCACAATGATTTATAACCTATACTGAGGAGGAATATCTCACAGGTAAATATTGGTGTTCTCTCTCTCTCTCTGACTCCCTTTCTCTGTTTCTCTTTCTCTCTCTCTGTCTCACTTTCTGCCTCTTTCTCTCTTTCCCTCCTTCCTTCCTTCACTCTTTCTCTCCCTCCCTCTTTCTCTCTCTCTCTCTTCTTCCCTTTCTCTCTCTTTCTGTCTCTGTCTCTCTCTCTCTCTATATATATATGTGCATGTGTGAATCTATTTATCTACCTATCATGTGATAGCTTATGTTATCAGTCTGATCACTTTGGAGTTTGGGATCCTCTAGTCCACAAGTTTTGGGGTCTGGTTTCCATATAAGAGATGGAATCCTATGGTGAAGAAACTAGAAATATTATGATGGTTAAGACAACATTTTTAACTCCCTAGGAACAGCTATGTTGGATTGGCTTACATTTTTGTTGTACTGACTGAAAGCTCTTAGCTCATTACTATAGGTAATTCTACTCTCTCAATAAAAGGCCCTCTTCCATGCTGGTCTCAAAAGAATGGAATGAGTTCTCCCCAATAATTGCCCTATTAAAAACTACAACTCAAATCTAGGAACAACTGAGAAGAGAGACTGTGAAGGGCCAAAACAAATCTTTGGAGTGTGAAAATAAGAGAGCAAATCCTGCCAGCCTTAAGAAGGGGACACTGGAGAAGCTGTTTTTGCAAACCATAAGGAGTTACATAACTATCAACTATTATTATTCATATTAGTTGTAGTATTAGTAGTGGTAGTATACAAAATTGGCTCATTTTGTACAGATCATGAAGTGTTTCATGCTTCGTGCAAACTGCCAGAGTTTGTTGTCTGCTACCATAGCATTAAAAAACCCAGAGTCACCTCCATGTACAATGAAGTATTAGAGTAGGAATTTATTTTATGAAACACTGAAGTGCTAAACTTTAGTTTCCATTAAAAAATGAAATAATTCTGTAAAAACAGATCTCTAAAAACCAGAAATGAATTATTTCTATTAGGATATTTTTTGAGGAAATATTATATTTGTCCCCCCCCAAAAAATTATAGGGAATAAAAGTTCCAGAGGTACCAGGGATGCGACTTTCATTTGCAGGGATATTTCAGAAGGGATGTGGTGAAAAAACAGACTAGTTGACCTTTCAGGTCTCTTTCATGTCTGACATTGCAGGATTTTATAAGTGATTATATGGTTCTAAAATTCTAAAATTCTATATTTCTAAGTGTAAACAATCTTTGCATAAGTCCTAGGAGGGGCCAGAATCCTCCCCATGTTCTTCTTCTGCCAAAGGTTTTGGGACAAATAGTACATAAATACTAAAAGTGACTTCCTTTTGGACCCATGTGTGAAGCACATAGAAAGATCACAGGACCTATGGAAGTGAAGCATAAAGACATTGGCAATGACAGCTTTCTTTCTTTTCCATTTTTTCACATGACTAGGGTAGAGAGCTCTCCATTTCATTAACTCTGACTCTGATATGTGTTGCAGAGGTGGTTGACAGAATATATTATGATTGAAAGGTATATGCCAGCCCCAAAGAAAGGGATGTTGAAGTACAACTTGTAGAGATAATCACACACACACTAGCACATCCAGTGAAAGAGGAAAGGGACTTAAAATTACATACTTTTTTTGTGTATTAACTGGTATGACTATCATGCATTGTTCACTGCTCTTGGAGTATATGGGGTTTTTTTTTAAGCAAATGAATTTTCTGATTATTTGTCTTTCTATTAATAAACTCCAATCTTTGGGGCAGATTTTGCTTTGAGTTAGAACTGGTAAGCATTTAGAATGTTGAATTTTATGATAAAAGTGATTAATACTTTTTCAATTTTACCAGTGATCACCTTCATAATGGCAGCTTACAAACTGTACAAAAAAGTAATAATGTCATCTTAATTCTCCTGTACAAACCCACCAAAAGAAGTGAGAAGTAATCTCTCTTTTTTTTTATTAAAGCTTTTGATTTTCAAAACATATGCATGGATAATTTTTCAACATTGATCCTTGCATAGCCTTGTGTTTCAAATTTTCCCCTCATTCCTCCCACCTCCTCCCCTAGATGGCAAGTAATCCAATATATGTTATACATATTACAATATATGTTAAATCCAATATATATAAACATATTTGTATAATTAACTTGCTGCACAAGAAAGATCAGATCAAAAAGTAAAGAAAATAAATAAGAAAACAAAATGCAAATGAACAACAAAAAGAGTGAGAATGTTATGTTATGATCCACACTCAGTTTCCACAGTCCCCTATCTGGATGTAGATGGTGTTTTTCATCACAAGATCATTAAAACTTGCCTCAATCATCTAATTCCCGAAGAGAGCCATGTCCATCAGAACTAATCGTCATATAATTTTGTTGCCACGTATGTTGATTTCCTGGCTCATTTCACTCAGCATTAGTTCCTGTAAGTCTTTCCAGCCCTCTCTGAAATCATCCTGCTGGTCATTTCTTACAGAACAATAATATTCCATAACATTCATATACCATAATTTATTCAGCCACTCTCTGATTGATGGGCATCCATTCAGTTTCCAGTTTCTTGCCACTACAAAAAGGGCTGCCACAAATATTTTTGCACATGTGGATTCCTTTCCCTCCTTTAAGATATCTTTGGGATATAGGACCAATAGAAGCACTGCTGGATCAAAGGATATGCACAGTTTGATAATTTTTTGAGCATAGTTTCAAATTGCTCTCCAGAATGGTTGGGTCTGTTCACAGTTCCACCAACAATGTATCAGTATTCCAGTTTTCCCACATCCCCTCCAACATTCGTCATTATCTTTTCCCGTCATTTTAGCTAATCTGAGAGGTTGTAGTGGTACCTCAGAGTTATCTTAATTTGCATTTTTCTGATCAATAGTGATTTAGAGCACCTTTTCATATGATCAGAAATGGTTTTAATTTCTTCATTTGAAAATTGTCTGTTCATATCCTTTGACCATTTAGCAATTGGAGAATAGCTTGAATTCTTATAAATTTGGGTCAATTCTCTATATATTTTAGAAATAAGGCCTTTATCAGAATCTTTAAATGTAAAAATGTTTTCCCAATTTATCTTATCTGCGTTAGTTTTGCTTGTACAAAAACTTTTTAGCTTAATATAATCAAAATGATCTATTTGTTGTTCAGTTATGAGTTCCAATTCTTTGGTCACAAATTCTTTCCTTCTCCTCAGATCTGAGAGGTAAACTATCCTATGTTCTTTAATTTGCTTATAATATCACTTTATGTCTAAATCATGAACCCATTTCGACCTTATCTTGGTATATGGTGTTAGATGGGGGTCAATGCCTAAATTCTTTTTTTTTTTTCAAGTTACATAGCTTTTTTATTCATACTACAAATGCAGTATATTTTTGGAGGAATTTAGTATTCCCAATTTTTTTTAATAAAGCTTTTTATTTGCAAAACATATGAGTGACCTTTCAACATTGACCTTTGCAAAAAAA
>JAJPUD010003943.1:112020-127502 GCA_023553655.1 Myrmecobius fasciatus
AAAACTGGGGTCTTTGGGTTTATCAAACACTAGATTACAATTGTCATTGAGTATTTTGTTCTGTGAATCTAACCTATTCCACTGATCCACTACTCTATTTCTTATCCAGTACCAAATGGTTTTGATGACCACTGCTTTATAATATAGTTTTAGATCTGGTGCAGCTAGGCCACCCTCATTTGCTCAATGCCTAATTTCTGCCATACTAGTTTCCAATTTTCCCAGCAGCTTTTGTTAAATAATGAGTTTTTATCCCAAAAGCTGTAGTCTTTGGGTTTGTCAAACACTAGATTGCTATCATTATTGACTATTTTGTCCTGTCAACCTAACCTATTCCACTGATAAACTATCTCTTAGCCAGTACCAAATAGTTTTGATGACTGCTGCTTTATAATGTAGTTTTGGGTCTGGCACAGCTAGGCTACCTTCAGTGGCACTTTTTTTTCCATTAATTTTCTTAAAATTCTTTATCTTTTGTTCTTCCAGATGAACTTTGTTATTATTTTTTCTAGATCTGTAAAATAATTTCTTGGGAGTTTGATTGGTATGGCACTAAATAAGTAGACTAATTTAGGTAGTATTTTAATTTTTATTATATTCACTTGGCTTACTCATAAGTACTTGATATTTTTCTAACTTATTAGATCTGACTTTGTGTGTAAAGTGTTTTGTAGTTGTGTTCATATATTTCCTGACTTTCCTTTGGCATATAGATTCCTAAATATTTTATACCATCGACAGTTATTTTGAATGGAATTTCTCTTTGTATCTCTTGCTATTAGATTTTGTTGGTAATATGTAAAAATGCTGATGGTTTATGTGGATTTATTTTGTATTCTGCAACTTTGCTAAAGTTGTGAATTGTTTCTACTAGTTTTTTAGTTGATTCTTTAGGATTCTCTAAAAATACCATCATATTATCTGCAGAGTGATAATTTGGTTTCCTCATTATGTACTCTAATTTCTTTAATCTCTTTTTCTTCTCTTATTGTCAAAGTTAACATTTCTAATACGATATTGAATAATAATGGTGATAGTGGGCAACCTTGTTTCATGATAAGTAATCTCAAACAAAGTCAAATATTTTGCAGACCTTAACACATGATGCAAATGTTTTTGTTACTAATACTGCTACTACCATTACCTCTCTTACTATTATTAATATTAAAGTGAAGATATAAGGACACATTTTTTTTGTGGCTGTTCTGTTGAATGACTGGAGAGTTGGTCGCAAGCAGATAGATTGTGGACCATGTGGAAGAGCTAATTCTCACAGTCAGGTTTTTTTCTTTTTTCTTTTATTTTTTCCTAGGCAATTGCCCAGGTTCACACAGCTAGTACTTGTTAAATGTTTGATGTAGGATTTGATTTCAGGTCCTTATAAATTCAGTGCCTGTATTCTATCCATGGTGACATCTAGCTGCTTCATAGCTAATTCTCTTTATCTCTTTTTCCTTTTACTCTCAGTGCACAAAACTGGTGTTTATTTCTAAGTACATTCTTTTGTTCTATTATAAATTGTGTTTTGCAAAACTAGTTTTACTTCTCATCAGTTACTGTGGTTGGTCTAGATATGTGTATTTCCTTGTGTTTATTGTTTCACGGCACGAGTGTGTGTGTTTGTGGTGGGGAGGGGATGTGGGAGTGGGGTAATTCTGGTTCCCTTTAGGAAATTGTGGCTTCCCTCCCCCCCCGGGTTAGAATCTTGAATTGTTGGAGCATATTGGTTCTCAAACTGGTCTGGTATTCCTGGGGGTGGGGTGCATGAGGTCAAAACTATTTTCATAATAATACTAAGATGTTTTAATTTTTTATGGTAAATTTTGATAGCCATAACCCAAATGAACAAAACCTCTTTGAGATTATCAATAACATTTTAAGAGTGTTAGGGGTCCTGAGACTAAAAAATTGAGAGCCTCTGTAATACAGAATACATTTCTTTCTCTTAATGGGAACATAATCACAAGCTATTTACAATTTTCTTAACTAAACCGCCTAGGACAGAATAGACCTAGGTCTTTCTTCAATCTGTTGCATCATATAATGAGTCTAACTTTTGTTTTGCCATGTAACTCAATTGTATGATTTAAAAGCAGCAGTGGTCCTAAAGCCATCTTGTATTACAGATGTAATAGTAGTGGCCAGAAGGTGGTAGTTGGGCCCATATATGACTATTATTATTGACAGGTATAGTCAAGCAATGTGCTCAGGGATATAATAATGTGGGTTAGGGTGCTAGGTGAGTTAGGGTGCTAGGTGATTTGAAGCTGACTGCTGATAGAAGAAGGTTGATACATAAGATTACCTAATTCTGCATTTATTGTAAATGGGATTTCTGTAGCTGTGTTGGACTAAATACCATCCATCCATTTTAAGATTCTGTCTTATTCTGCAACTTTATTTTTCTTTGAAACTTCAACAACAACAACAAAATCTACACCCGTTTCTCATAAGTGTGATTCTGATCAACCATTTAATTCAATTGGTATTGAATAAACAATATTGCATAAAATGATATTTTTAAAAACAGAACTGTTGTTCTAAGTGACATAAGTGGTTTCATTTGTCCTTTCGATTTCTTCCTTATAAAGTTCACAAGAAATCCAAGGACTACTGGGAATATACTTTGTAAATGAAACTTTACTGATTTCATTCAAACTCAGTAAAGTGAAACCTGCAACTTGAGAAAAGCACAGGTATGGGTTTTATACAAAACTCTCATCACTGGCACAGAGCCCAGAACTACCTCACAGTTAAGTGGGCAAATAGCCACTTACCTGGTTTTAGTGTTTGGGTTCCTCTCCTTTTTTACTTTCTGCCCTGCCTCCCCCTAGTAACTTTTCCTCTGTTAATTCCTAGAAATGTCATTAAGAGGAAAATTTGATTTTATGTGAAATATCCTTAATTACTTACTCAAAATCTGGTAATCAGACTAACCTATTGAAAGAAAGTTCTGGAATAAGAACATACCTTGGGGCTACTGAGAAACAATACATCTTTGTGCCTAGTGAAGTAATTGTGAATTGTAAACAGTTTCTATTTAAATATACCTAGTTAAATTCTGAGAAAAGATTGCCTATCTTAGAGTATCACAAAAAGTGAATTTAAAGTGTGATATAGACAGAAAGCATATTTTACTGACTTCAGGATGGATTTTGGACCCATTTCTGCAGCTAACTGATTATATATGTTTGCATTAATTATTTAATCTTAGCAAATCTTGATTTCCTAATTTTTAAGGCTATTTACTTTTGAATTTCTTCCCCAGTAATCTCCAAATCTGGAGAACTCAACTTCTTTCCTGCTCTTGCTCTCTAGCAACCAAACACTGTTGGAAAGTGTTATTCTGATTGGGTCCCCTAAAAATGTATCTTTTCTTATTTTAGTTGGGTTCTTAATGTTTCACAGCTATACTTTTATTTATCTTATTATTAATTTGGAGTTCTCTCAGTTCTATAGGCCCTCAATTTCATTCTTGTTCTCTTCACTCTTAGATAACCTCCTTCCCATTTTACTCCGATTATAAACCCTTGAAGGAAGAAACTAAGCTATATTCATCTTTGTATCACTTTTATCATTTATATAGTGCATTGCATACATTTAATGCCTAATAATTGTTTGAATGAACCTGCTCACATTTATATATTGCTTTAAGGCCTTCAAAACTCTTTCTTTGGGATAATTTTGTGAGATAATTAGGACAGGTTATTATCCCCATTTTTACAAATCAGGAAATGAAACAATTTGATTGTGGAGGTCACATAAATTAGTAAGTATCTGATGTGGGATTAAAAACCAGGACTACTGATTTCAAATCTAGTAGTCTTTTTATGCTCCCTTCCATGCTTGCAATAATTTGAGATGAGCACCACTAGTTTTTTTTTTTTTTTTGCTGAGGCAATTAAGTGACTTGCCCAGGGTCACACCGCCTAGGGTTAAGTGTTTGAGACCAGATGTCCTCCTGACTTCAGGGCTGGTGCTCTATCCACTGTGCTACAGTAGCTGCCTCACACCACTAATTTTTAAATAGCATCTGCAGTTCCGCCTATAATCTCCTTCCTTTCAGATTCAGACAACACAGTTCTTTTCCTAAGAAGATGCAACTTTCCTTCTGTACTATGGATATCATTCTATATAGAACATGTTCTATACATCATCTACTTCTTTTCTCTTGTAATTTCAATCCCCTGTCATTTCCTTTTTCTCTACCTATTAACATCCTCAGGTGTTCCTTTGATGTAATAGGACTCTTTTGTCCGTTGATCTTTGTGGGGGGATCTGGGTCAGAAATCCTGGCTCACCACCCCCACCACCCTTAATTCACTTGGAGATCACTCTTTAGTTTCTAGCCTTGGGAAACTCCTAAAATAATCACCACCTTTAATTTATTTGGAAATTACTCCCTAGGCCACCACCCTTAATTCATCTAAAGATCATCCTTCATAAATTCAAGTTTTTCCATATTTTCTAAGTCTACCAAATCTTCATTTCCTATAGCAAAGCAATATTTCAATCTTATATTATCTAGTCATTTTAAATAGTCTAAAACAATATTAATTAATATGGCTGACATATTGTATAGTTTTCCTATTTTTTTCTTTTGAGAGCTCAGGTATTTCTGCAACAAAATCCTGAAAATCTGGAAATTCACTTAATATCCATTTTTTTTGTTGTTGTTGTTCAGAATCATGCTTAACTTTGTTGGGTATGATACTTTTGGCCACAACCCTAGTTCTTTTGCTCTTCTATATAAGTGTTTTAAGATCTGCAGTCTTCTAATGTAGTCACTATCAGAACTTGTGTGATTCTAATTGTGACTCTTGTATTTGAATTGTTGTTGTTGTTGTTTCTTGTGATATTTTTTTTCCTTGAAAAGAATATTTGAGCTTTTGAAATTTGGCTATTATGTTCCTGTAGGTTTTCCTGATAGGTTCTCTTTAGTGGATTTTTTTTCCTTTCTATTTCTATTTTCTCCTCTTGTTCTAACACTTCAGGATAATTCTTAAATTATTTTTTGTATTATTGCATCAAGTTTTTTGTTTGTTTGTTTTGGTCATAACTTTCAGGTAGTCCAATTATCCTTATTTTTTTTCCTCTTTGATGTATTCTCCAAATCTGTTATTTTTATGAGATGTCTTATGTTCTCTTCTATTTTTCAATTCTTCATATTTTGTTTTATTGTTTCTTGGTCTCTTATGACTTTATTGGTGTCCCTTTTTTCAATTCTAATTTTCAAAGAGTCATTTTCTTCTTCCTTCAGACTCTGAATCTCCTTTTTTGTTGTTTGATTTTCTTTTCATGCTCTTGTTTTCCTTGGATTTTTTTTTTTTTAGTTTTTTATTATTTGTTTTTAGTTTTTCCTCAATCTCTCTCACTTGATTTTTAAAGTCTTTTTTTGAGTTTTTCTATGAATTCTTTTTGAGCAGGTGATCATTTAACATTACTCTTTGAAGTACAAGTAGAATAAAAAATTTTTTTAACTTCAATATCCTCCTCTGAAGACAAATTTTGGTCTTCCCTATTCTCATAGTAGCTTTCTGTAGTTGGGTTCTTTTTCCTTTGCTTTCTCTCTCTCTTTTTTAATTTGTAGCAGACTGCTAGTGTAATCACCTCTAGTCCTAGGGCACAGGGGATGGTCTCTCTGGCCTCAAGTTCTCCTTCAATTCTCCCCATTGGTCTAGAACCTGAAACCAAGAACCCCACCCTCTTATAAGTGCTGGTAGTCAGCATCCTATCCCACTACTTCTGCTCTCACTAGACTTGTGGTGGTTCCTTCTTACCCAGGGCTGCATGTGGGTCTGGTGTCCCTTATCAGTAGAGGTTCCCTCAATCACCCATAACTTCTTAATTGCCAAATAAAATGATATTTTAACAATACCTATACTCTTTGATAACTTCTGAATAGTCTCTTCTCCCTTGGAATTTGGGATACAGAATTTCCTCTTTGTGATTATTCCTCTTCTATCTCTTCTGCTGAGAAACTGTTTTACTTCTGCCTCCTCTATTTGGGGTATGTATTATCATATCCCCTTTCTCTTCTCCTTCTCTGCCCCCTTTTCCTTGGAGAGCTTATCCACTCTCAAGGCTTCAATAATTCATTTCTATAGAAATAACTCCCAAATATCTATCTCTAGCCTTGACATTTCTTTCTTTCTCTCCCTCTCCCCAACTCCTATTTACAACTCCTATTGTACTTGTCCAACTTAATGCTCTGTTGATAACTCCAATTCACTATCTGAAAATGAATCTATCATTTGCTCCTTATATATCTTGTTCCTTCTAATCATTCCATTTTAATTAGCGACACTACCATTTTCCCAATCACTAAATCTGAAAACTGTAGTTGATATTATTTTTTAAATTCTCTTTCTTACCTGTCATAATCAATTAGTTGTTAAATATTGTAGATTGTATCTATACTGTATCTCAATATAGTCCTAGCCCAGGACCTCATGACCTCTCATGTAACCTATTGCAACAGCCAAAAACTTCTCTTCCTACCTCTACTTTCTCCCCTCAAAGCCCCTACATATCACTGCTGGAATAGTTTTTCTAACATGCAGGTCTGCTAGAGCATTTACCCATGCCAAAAACTTCAATATTTTCCCATTGTCTACTTAATAAAAAATAATTTTCTTAGTCTTTCAAGGTCTTTCATCATTTCTCTCTCAATTTCTCCTTCATACATTCTGTACTCTACTCAAACTGGACTACTCACTGTTCACTGAATTTGTCCTACCTTTTTTCCTTCTGTCCCTTTGCTCACACCAGCTTCAACACCTTCCTATGTATTGCTCTCTTAATTTAAGCCTGGTGAAGATCTGACCTTCAGGTTCACTTCAACTGTCATCTCCTCTATGAAGTCTTTCCTAATTTTCCTACCTGGACGTGATCTCTATCTCCTTCAGTGTTTTTTACCTAGCCTACAAAACTTTTATCATTTTCTATTACTCCTACTTGCCTATTACATTCTAATTTTTGGATAGTTATTTGTGACTTTGTCTTATCTTCCCTATTAGACTGTATACTCCTTAAGGGAAGAGGACTGTATCTTATTTATAGTGTGTTGCACATAAAACATGCTTTTCTAACTGAATTGAGTGGATTAGATTGGATGATCTATATTTAATTTTATGTTTTAATTTCTATCAGTCACTGTAATTAATGTATACAGTCATCTTGGAATAGCTATATTCTCTTTGAATTTTCTGCCTCCCCCAAAGTTGATCTCAAGCTTCAGTGTAAGACTAAATTGCTAAACTTGGTGTTTGAACAAAAAATACTACCAGGATGTTGTAACAAAACTTTTGTGGAAAGAGATTTAAAACAATAGTACAAAGAAAGTTGTGCAAACTTCCTTCATTCATTTCAGAATAACAAGACTTCAGAAAGTAGAACAGGGAGAAGGACAATTTCAATGGAAATTCAGTGATTTCCCAGTTGATTGTTTTCAAAGAACTACCTGTTTCAGCAAAGTTCTAAATAAGGTTTTTCTAAGAAGAGCTCAGTTAGAAGAGTCAAATCAGATTAAGTACAATTTTTGGAGGTTTTGTTCTTAGGATTTAATTTTCAATGAACAGCCTGGTGATCAGTTATCTAGAAAATGGATTGTTGGTTCAATTCAATAAGTTTGTGAATCTGGCATTACGACTAAGTTCTATAGGATATTAAAGAGAAATGTAACTTCTGCCCCAAGGAACTTAAATTTAGTTGAAGAAATATGACTTACAATTAATAATAATTTACATTTGTGTAGACTTTAAGGTTTGCAAACTTTACAAACTTTACAACCTCCTGTGAGGTAGGTATTTTTCATCTAATTTGTTATTTTACCTTACACATGAGGGAAGTAAGAAGCTAAATGAATATGGTCATGTTCATGCAGCTTACAAGTGCAATTAAATATTGAAATCAGTATTGCAATGCTTCATTAAAGTCTGAAGAGGCCTTCAGAAGGGAAATCTAAATAATGTAGTAAATTTTCCCACTGGAATATGGATTCACATCTTCCATTGTTTTGAATTTTTCCTGTTACAGATTTTGTGCTTCAGATTTCTCCTTAGCCCATTTTCTCTTTTTATAATCTCTGCGTCACTCATTCTTGTAATGGTGTTACAATTACTCTTGGCAATAAAACTTTGCCTCTTGATGGGTTCAAGCCTGCAAATTCTTCTTCTTCTTTTTTAAATAAAGTGTTTTTTTTAAAACATATGCACCGATAATTTGACAACATTGGCCCTTACATAGCCTTGTGTTTCAGATTTTCTCCTCCTTCCCTACCTCCTTCCCTAGATGGCAAGCATTGCAGTATATGTTGAACATGTTAAAATATATGTTAAATCCAAGATGTATAAACATATTTATACAATTCTCCTGCTGCACAAGAAAAATCAGATCAAAAAAAAAGAAGGTAAATGAGTAAGAAAACAAAATGCAGGGGAACAACAACAAAAAGAGTGAGAATGTTATGTTGTGATTCGCATTCAGTTCCCACAGTCCTCTCTTTGGCTGTAGATGGCTCTCTTTATCACAAGATCATTGGAACTGACATCAATCATCTCATTGTTGGAAAGAGTCACTTTCATCAGAATTGATCATCATATAATATTGATGTTGCCATGTACAATGATCTCCTGGTTCTGCTCATTTCACTTAGCATCAGTTAATGTAACTCTCCAGGCCTCTCTAAAATCATCTTCCTGATCATTTCTTATAGAACAATAATGTTCCCTGACATTCATATACCATAACTTATTTAGCCATTCTCCAACTGATAGGCATCCATTCAATTTCCGGTTTCTTGCCACTATGAAAAGGGCTGCCACAAACCTTTTTGCACATGTGGGTCCCTTTCCTTCTTTTAAGATCTCTTTGGGATACAAGCCCAGTAGAAACATTGCTGGATCATAGGGTATGCACAGTTTGATAACTTTTTGAACATAGTTCCAAATTGCTCTCCAAAATGACTGGATTCGTTCACAATTCCACTAACAATGTAGTAGTGTCCTAGTTTTCCCATATCCCCTCCAACATTCATCCTTGTCTTTTCCTGTCATCTTAGCCAATATGAGAGGTGTGTAATGGTATCTCAGAGTTGTCTTAATTTGCATTTCTCTCATCAATAGTGATTTAGACCACCCCATATCATTAGAAATAGTTTTAATTTCTTCATCTGAAAGCTATCTGTTCATATCTTTTGACCATTTATCAATTGAAGAATAAGCCTGCAAATTCTTTTGAGACACCTTGTGATAACAGCTTGGGACTCCAAACTTTCTCAGCCTCAATACCTCTACTTTCTCTCTTTCCTTTTATTCTTAAATGTCTTTTGAAAATCTTTTTTTTAACCTTATTATTTAACTGAAAATAATCTTTATTTTTTTGTTGATGATTTATTTTCAAGTAGCCAAAAAAAAATGAAAGAAGAGATTTAGGATCATAGCTACCATGGATGATTGTTTCAAGTGAGAATTTTTTTTCTTTTTAGGAATAGGGGAGACTATGCCAGCAGAGCTATACAACTGTGTATATCTCTTGACTCAGCAATACCAGTACTAGATCTGTATTCCAAAGAGATGAAAGAAAAAAAGAAAAAGACCTTATTTGACAAAAATATTTATAGGTCTTTTAAATATTTAAAGGTCTTTTTGTAATGACAAAGAATTGGAAATTGAGGGGATATCCATCAACTGGGGAATGGCTGACGAAATTGTAATATGAGATTGTCATGAAACACTATTGTAAGATAAGAAATGATAAGGGGGGATAGTTTCAGAAAAGCCTGACAACTCTTAACATAAACCTATATGATGCAAAGTAAAGGGAGATGAACTAGGATCTAATTATATGTAATAACAATAAGGCTGCAATGATGATTATAAAAAATTTATGAAAGATTTTCTTTATTTTTCTTGTCTCTTTTTTTTGAAGGTTAGTTAATATGGAAATACATGTTGCATGACTTTACATATATAATTGATGTCATAGATTGCCAAAGGGGTCTATGACATGAAAAATTAGGAGCCTCTGATCTAGTTCAAGTTCCTCATTTTACAGATGAGAAAATTAGGTTCCAGAGAGATCAAATGACTTGACTAAAGTCATACCACCAGCACTTAGTAGAGTTGGAATTCAACTCCTTGTCATTAAACTCCAAATCCAGCTTGTTTACATCATACCATCCTGCTAGATTACACAATATTACACAAAATTACAATACACACAATAATTACAACATTATAAATGGAAATAATGTAAAACAATTGAAATTGGGTATTGTGGAATTTAAAAAAAACAAGCTAGAAGAGAGAAATTTGATAATTTTGGAACATTTCATATGTCAAAAAATTTTTTTGGATCATTAATTTGCTGAATTTTTTTCTCTTTTCCTTTTCTTAAAAATATTTAAGGGTTAATTTTCCAGGAGAGAACAGGAAGAAATAAAGGGGAAATCAAGAATACATAAAAACAAAGGATAATAGAATCATAGAATCAGAGTTGGATGAGCTACATAGACCAGTCTTTGCCTGACCAAGTATCCCTCTGCAACACACTAGTCAGTCAACCTCTTTCCTTGAAGACTGCTGGTCTTCACATCTCCAGTCATATCCATACCACCTACCTTCTTACATACCATCTCCTACCTTGATTACATAAGAAAGAAGTGTAATACATCTGCTAGCCCCAGTGATATGTTATTTTGTTTCTCTCCAGACAAGAAAGATACAAACAGGAGGGACAGGAAGGAAAGGGATAAAAGTGAAATTGAAGAAAATACATGTAAGAAGGAGGGGAAGAAGACAATGGAGTAGAGAATGTGGGCAGGGTAATTGCTAATTAGATTGTTTTGTTCCAATCCATAAATTAATCATTTCAAATAAAAGATTAGTACCTTGGAAGTTAGATTTTGTCAGTTATGAAATTGTTCTAGAAATTAATTCATCAAATATTTACTTAACACAACGTGTGTGAAATCTTATGTTACTGTGGGGGCTAAGCAAGATATAAAGAAGTATAATATTCAGGTCTCTGCTTTCCAGATATTTACAATGTAGATACAAGTTGTAAAAAGTTAATAAGTTTAAAATAACAATCCAAAAACCTTTACAAAGTAACATATGCTAAATGTCTAGTGACTGATTCCAAAGGGCTTTAGAAGTTTGCTGGACAGAGATTACTTACCTGGTGTAGTTAGGAATGTGTTAAAAAGATAGGAGGGTCAGAAAAATCTTAGAAAATGGGTAGAATTTGGATTAGAGATGAGACTGAGACTATTTTTTACTTTGAACAAAAATTTACCCTTTTCAGATTAAAAAACAAAAAACAAACACCTTTTCCACAGTTAATTTAATGCCAATTTAGGAAATCAAGTTATGCTAATTTAAGTGAAAGTGATATAGAATATCTACGATGAAATAACAGGTAATCTTGGGTTTGGAGCCTTAAAATCACGGTTCAGAGGTCACTACTTCTATGATCTTGTCCTCAAACTTCATCTTTCTTATCCTTGGTATCCACATCTTTAAAATGAAAAAGTTGGGTCATATGATTTGTAAAATTCCATCCTATGTCAGATTATGCTACTAGAGGTGTGTTGTATGGATTCGGGGGTAGGAGTGCGAAATCGGTAGAATCAATTTTAAATTATAAAGACCTAGTACATCCTTTCCGGATTTTGCTACTAGGCTGGAACCCAATAATAAACCTCTTTTGTATAATACATTAGACGGAAAAAGGATATCTCGCTGGAAAAACCTCTACCCTTATTCATAGTGCGTACCGCACAGTACTGTGATCTTTACCCTCTTTTAGCATCTGGTCTACTGGAACTCAGTAAAAGTCCCTTGCTCTTTGTCACCACTTCACCCCTTTGGCGGTAGACTCAGGCTATGAGATGTAGAGGGTACAAAGTTGCGCAGGCGCAACTTCAGGTAAGTCATTTAGTTGTTCCGCACTCACTCCTGGCCACACACTCCTAGGGGTGGGGCTGGGAGGAGCCCTAGGGGTGGTATTGGTGGAGCTTTTCAGCTCCTGGCTCAAGTAGGTGTAGAGAACTAGATCGTCTAGGCTGTAGGGTGGAAGCGTCATCCTTTAGGGTACCGTGAGCGAAGGAGCTGACGAACCGAGGTCAGCAGGGACGCGCCAGCTCAGGTGTGTGGACTGGCGCAGGTGAAGCAGGAGGGGGAGAAGACATCTCTGAGAACTGTGAAGCCTGAGTCTAACTCCGGGCTGGGTGCTTCTGCCATTCAGGAGCACTATTTCTTGGAGGAGGTGAGGAAAAAGAGGAGAGGCTTCCCTCGACCCCAGTCTTTTGGTTTATGCTTCGGTCTGTGGGCTTTTCATACCCCACCCCCTTCCCCACCCCAGCTGGGCGGGACTCTTGGTCTTTTCTCCTCCTCTCCCCACTATCTGGTCTGGTAGGTTTTACTCAGGTGATTTGGGCCAAGGAGCTTTAATCCCTCGGAGTGTAGCTGTCAATCTAAGTCCTTTAAACCTTGCTTCCTATGGTTAGGAGATTTAAAACTGAAAGGGACCTTCGAGATTTCTTTATAATGGAAGAAACTGAGAATCTGAGGGGAGTAAGGAGCTTGACTAAAAGGTTCACCAGCAATAAATAGAGCAGGCAAGGTTTGAATGCTGGATGTCTGACTCCAGCTCTCCAGGTCTACATGGCCTTAGTCCCCAGGTAAGCAATCACCTTTCTTTTAGGCCTGGAGGAGTGAATGACGCCGGCGGTAGTGACAAGAGTAAGAAGCTAGGAGTGCTGGCATCCAGAGCCTGCTCACGGCTCTTCAAAGTTTCTTCTTTGGCAGTGTTGAATTTTTACCCTTCCTCTGACAGCTTCTTCAGCATCCCCAATGCCTTGAGTAGCCAAGGCGACTTAAGAGCTCAGCTTAGTCCAACTCCCTGACTTTACTGATAAGGAAAATGAAACCCAGGAGAGGAAAAGGGGACTTTGCCAGATCCCGCAGCTATCTGCTAAGCAGAGTTCATTTCTAGTTTATTCCCCTTTTCAATATACACTGATTTTAACCCAAAAGTCGTGTACCTCATCATCACCAGTCCTCAACCATTTGGCCTCTTCCAAAGGGTATAGAAATGAATTATTTTCATGATCTATTACAGTTTGCTCATAACCAATATATTTTTCAGTAACTTGGTACTGCTTTTTGAAAGGGATAAAGCTGCTAATTTCCTTTTGTGTTTATCACTTTTAATTCTTAAGAAATGGCTAGCATTTATAATATCCTTCTATGTAGAGTCCCAGAACAAAGACCAGGGAATCTCGATTGCACTGTCCCCAGTTTGCTCCCCTATGCTTAAATTTAAACTGCTTAAGTATTCTTGTATTTTTCTACCATCTAGGCAGATCGTGATTAAAATTAGGCATTTTGCTAGGCTGTTTTTGGAACCTTAAATACTAGTGGCAAAGTACCTTGATTGAAATTTCAAAGCTTATTAGAGAAGATTTAGTCCAATCTCTTTACTTCAGAGGAAATTAAAACTTTCATCATCCTTTCATCCTTTATCTTTTTTTTACTCTTGGTTTCAATAAGGAAACCGACCAACATATTAGTACTAAGAACAAAACAGCTTGAGCATTCTGAAGGTTTTTGTATTTAGATTTTGTGTATTAATAGCCTTCATATGTCTTGAGTTTTGTTTTCTGAATCACATTGGTATGAGTACTACTGTAATCAAAATAATTAAATAACTTTGTTATTTAAATTTTAAAATAGATACATAAATCAGAAAATCCCCAGTTATTTGTAGAAGTGCTGATAACTCATTCTTTAAAATGACATTTCATGAAAATTATGTTTTCATTTCAAATCTTACAGAAAAATAGATTTTAGCTTTAGGTTTCTAAATAAGATATCATTTTACTGTGTACTATTTGTTTAGGAATTAGGGGGGAAATGACAATATTTCATACTGTTATCAGAAACAGAATATGTATTAAGTTGAATTTTCTTTATTGTGCAATGACATTAACGTGAAGATGAAATTAATGAATTTTTTCTAAAATGCAAAGGATTGTATTCTTTGTATTATTGTAATAAAATTGTCAATTTTGAAAATTGTGAAAATCCTAGAAGATCACTTCTGGAGCCAGATTGTGTTGTCACTGACACATTGGGAATGTAACTATCCTAGCATCTTTATAGTAGCAAGTATATAAGTATTAAAAGGGCATTGTTTTATATGAACTAAACTCGTTTTACTTTTAAGGTATAGACTACTTTAGGTATAGACTATAGAAAATTTGTAATTGTTCCTAATTTGTTCTCCTTCCTCTTTGCCCTCTGCCATAAGGTCAGCCTTTGTCCAAACCTGTCTTATTTTTATAGATTTTACAACAGTTCTTTACATATTATGAGAGCTTTATAATTGTAAAGAATATTGTGAGTCCTATATTAAATTATTCTGGTGGATCCCAACTTTTTTTTGTTGTTGTTGAAAGGGGTTTGCATGAATAAAAAACAGCAGGTACTACTGTATTAGATAATGACTTCTTAGTCACTTCTCCTTAATTCAACTCTATAGTTAGACACTCAGTGTTTCATTGTGTTTCTTAAAAGTGGAAGCCCTTTCACAGTATCTGCATTATTTGCTATTAGACCTTCACACTTGTCACTTCTTTATAAGTATATGCAAATCATTAAATAGTGTTTTGTTTGTAGTCTACAACTAAACTTGAAAATAAAGAACTTTTGATCCCATTAGAATTTTTGTAAACGTTACCTAGAATTAAGTTTTCTTTGAACTGTGCAATTTACAGTAGTATTTTGAATTTAGTTTCTTCCACTGTAAATATGAAGGTATTAACTGAATTTGACCAAATTTGACATCATTGAAGGATAGCAAGAGATACCTTGAATATTTCTTGCTTAGCCTATAATAAATTGGGCAAGTTAGAAGTTATTTTGATTACTGTTATTGAGTTCTGTAGTTCAGTTCCACTGAGTATAGAGTGATTGTGTAATTAAATACACATTAGATTATTGATATATCTCTTTTAGCTAATCTGACAGGTATAAAATGATATCCCACGGTTGTTTTAATTTGCAGTTCTCTAATCAATAATGATTTTGGGCAATTTTTCGTATGACTATAAATTGTTTTCATTTTTTATCTGAAAACTGACTGTTCATATTCTTTGACCATTTGTCAATTGGGGAATGACTTGTATTCTTACAGATTTTACAATAGTTCTTTACATATTATGAGACCTTTATCTTAGAAATTGTCTATAAAATTCTTCCTCCAATTTTCTGCTTTCCTTTTTATCTTGGCTATATCTGTTTCATTTGTATAACACCTTTTTAATTTAATGTAGTCAAATCGATCAATTTTACATCTCATTCTGTTCTCTATCCTGTTTATTTGTAAATGGTTCACCTATCTATATCTCATAAGTTCCTTATTCTTCAATCTCTCTCTCTCTCTCTCTCTCTCTCTCTCTCTCTCTCTCTCTCTCT
>JAJPUD010003943.1:127512-198694 GCA_023553655.1 Myrmecobius fasciatus
TCTCTCTCTCTCTCTCTCTCTCTCTCTCTCTCTCTCTCTCTCTCTCTGTCATGTATCCATTTTGACCTTAACTTGGTAAATGGTGTAAAATATTGGTCTATGGCCAATGTCTGTCATATTACTGTCCAGTTTTCCTAACTTTTTTTAAATCAAATAATGAAATATTATCCCCCAAACTTAGCCCTTACACTTGCTAGTACAAGTTTACTGTATTTCATTTGGGCTATAAATTGTGTCTATTCTGTTCCATTTATCTACTTTTCTATTTCATAGCCATTTCCAGATAGTTTTGATAATTACTGCATTACAATCTTATACTAAAAGTGATCTCTTAATTAGCAAATCTAGTGACCTTTTATTAATCTCCACCATTCTTTATCTCTCCAAGACATTTAACACCATCAATTACCTTTTCTTCCTGTGTATCTAACCATTTTTCAGTCTCATTTGCTGTTTCTTCATTTATTGAAAGTTTTTTTTTTAATTTTTATTTTTTTTACTAACTCTGTTTGTCCCTCAACGTTATGTCCAGAGTCCTACTGTTTCACTTGGCAATCTTATCAGCCTCTATGGGGCTAATTGTCATCTCTATGGAGGAGGAGGGATGTGGGAAGAAAGAGAGAGAGAGACAGACAGACATAGAGGGGAGAGGAGGAGGGAGAGGAGGAAAGTTGGAAGAGAGGGAAAGGAGGAAAAAAGGGGAAGAGGGAGAGGAAGGGAGGAGGAAGAAGGATTTGTTTTGAAATCTAGAAAGTCAGGAATAGAACTGGGAGGGAAATGAAAAGGAGAGCTCTTTTGCAAACTGGAGACTTCAGAAAGAACTCAATAAATGGGCAATGGGCTTTGGGAGCCATATTCCAGCATTAGCAAGCAGTAGGTTAGTAGGATGTTCCAGGACAAGGGACTCACAAGTGCTAAGGGGAGTTTCAAGATGAGATCCAGAGCCATGATTTTGAAGTCTATAAAATCATGTAGGGGCCATGTAGGTAATGAGTTCACATTCTAATTGGGGGGAGACCACACATAAAAGAAAGCTTAATTATAGGTGAGATGGGAAGTTACAGAAGTCCTACTTGGTAAATGGTAAGAACCAGACACCCTTAAATTACTTGAATAGTTAATATGGCAATGCTTTGAATCATCTCATTGTTGAAAAGATCCAAGGGCAACACAGGTGGTCATCACATAATCTTGTTGTTACTGTGTACACTGCTCTTTTGGTTCTGTTCATTTTACTTAGCATCGGTTCATGTGAGTCTTTTCTAGGCTTTTTTGAAATCAGCCTGCTCATCATTTCTTATAGAACAGTAATATTCCATTACATTCATATACCATAACTTATTTAACCATTTCCCAACTGATGGGCATCCACTCATTTTCCAGTTCCTTGCCATTACAGAAAGGGCTGCTGGAAAAATTTTTGCACATGTGGGTCTTTTCCCCTCTTTTATCTCTTTGGGATACAGACCCCATAAAGATACTGCTAAATCAAAGGGTATGCACAGTTTTGTAGCCCTTTGGGCATAATTCCAAATTGCTCTCCAGAATGGTTGAATCATTTCACAATTTCACTAGAATTAGTTTTTCCACATCTCCTCCAACATTGATCAATTTCTTTTCCTATTATTTTAGCCAATCTGAGAGATACGAGGTTGTATCTCAGAGTTGTCTTAATCTGCATTTCTCTAATGAATAATGACTTAGAACATTTTTTCATATACCTAGAAATGGCTTTAATTTCTTTGTCTGAAAATTGATCATAACTTTTTGACCATTTATCAGCTGGGAAATGGTTGTACAAAGTAATTTTCTTAATATGCAGTCCTGAATATGTTACCTCCTTGCTCAGTGAGTCCCTGTGGCTTGTTATTGCCTTCAGGTTCAAAATTAACTCTTTTGTTTGGTATTTAAAGCTCATTCCTACCTTTCCAGTTTTGTACTTTGCTTACTCTTATACAATCTATGATCCAGCAATATTGGCCTCTTTGGAATTCTTTCAATAGAACATGGCACTTGTCATCCAAATGTGATTGCTATTCCCTGATGCCTCAAATGCTCTGCCTCTACCTCTTAGTTTTTCTTTTTTTTCTCCCAAGATTCAACTCAGATCCTACCTTCTTTAAGTAGCCTTTCCTACTAATGCTAGTGGTCTCTGCTGATGCTAATGTTCCCCCCCCCAGATTGCCTTCCATCTACTTCTTACATAACTTGTATGATTTACATGTTGCCTCCTCCATCATAATGTAAGCTTTGTCATCATAGATGACATCTGCCTTTGTCTCCCCAACACTTACAGGGAAAGCAAAGGGGAAGGGAAGAAGCATTTCTATAGCATTCACTAAAAGGCAGACACTATGCTAAGTACTTTGCACAGTGTCTGTACTGTTGGCAAAGAAGATGTGCATCCTGGAGGCTGCTAGTATGAGAGAGAATGACTAAATCTCCATCAGTTAGTTTTGAAGATATATCCAGTTCTGGCTACACAGTCAGTGGAAAGAAACTTCTCCCGTTCATGTGATTGGCGAATACGTAAATGTTTTCTCTTAGAAACAGGTGTTTGATATCTCCCATATGGTTCCCTCCATGTGGTAAGCTGGCCATGCACCAAAGCCTGGTTATACTTGCTTCCCAGATTTCACCTGAGTATATATCTGTAAAATGTCACATCTCTTCCCTTCCTAAAATGAAAGCATTTATCTCTTTCTGTTTGAATAAGATATGCACTTCTATAACTATATCCTATTCATAGATTCCATTCCATATTATCAGTAAATGTGCTTCATTATATTATGGTTTCTAGTTTACTTTCCTTATTATTTGTATACATACATAAATCTGTCTCCATCTTCTTATTTACATATAATTGAGGTCAATGGTTTTATTACTGGTTCCTTGTCTTCTGGGGATTTCCAGGAATCTATTACTTTTTTTTGCCTTTCTACATTGTAGGCACTTTGTTACTGGATTTGGTGGGCATTCTATGGTAATTTGCTCACTCTTCCTTCCTCCTTTCCTTAAAGTCTTTTTGATTAAATTTTTAAAACTCTCAGCCAGATATAGTTTTGTTAGATCTGGTTAGGTGCCTTCCATTCCTGACCAAGAACTCAATATGGAATGGTCCAGAAGTCTAAATCTCAGTCACAGAAATATGTTTTGAATCAGTAAATAAATTTTGCCTTTTTGAAGCCCTTGCTTTTCAATTTTGTGTTAATGGATTTTAATACTTAATAATGCTTTTTTTGATTTTTCTGGTAGTTTCATTTGTAAACATAGGAGTCAAAAGAAGTAAACTGAATTCTTATTGATTCTACACCTACTTTGCTCTTTTTTCCATTCATATGCCTATTTTAGACCCATCATCAATTCTTGTCTGGAATATTAAAATAGTTGGCTAATTTGTCTCTTTTTTCTCTTCATTTAATCGATACAACTGCCAAATTAACAAACTTACAGCCAGATCTGACCATATCAGGCCCTTACTTAAGAAACTCTGGTGATTCTTTATTATCTCTAGGATAAAGTACTGTCTTGATTAGTCTTTTAAAGTCCTCCATTACCTGACTCCATCCTATCTTTTGAGATGTAGTGGACCTTATTTTCCTTTACCCACTCTATTCTAACCAAACTTTTTTTTTTTTTTGCTATTGTCCATACATGACTTTACAATTCCTATTTCCATACATTTGTATAGAATGCCCGCCCTTTTGCTTCTTCTGTAACAGAAACATTCTTTAGAGGAAATAATGGTAGCCAATTAGTTCCATATAATATAAATTTGGTTTATTGGCATGGAGGCATCATATGGTTAATGGAATTTTTTCTTGTTAGTATTTGAATAATGCTGTTAGCCTAATGACTTTCTTTGGTTTGAACAAAGCTGATAACTGGCAAAGCTATCACTTCTTTGTTTTGGAAACTAATTTACGTAATGATGCTTCACATATATAATTCCAGTCATTCTGAACATTTTTTTGGTTTGCTTTTGCTTCTTTACTATTTCTTTCCTCGAGATAATTAAAGATACTGGGCTGTTGGAAAAAATTAATATTGAGAATCCTTGAATAAATATCTTTATAGTTCACTGTGGAATGAAAAAGATATAATTGATGAGGCTTTTAGGGAAGCAATAAAAACTTAGAAAATCTTAGAAACCAATGTGAGTTGAAGGAGCTGTAGCAGATCTTTTGAGCTAATGGCCTGAAGACATTTATAGCCCAAAGCTATCCCTGAAAGAAAGCAAAAGCAAAGATAAGATTTACCTGGTTTCTTTAAGTGGTAGGGGTCTACTATGATAATGGCTATATGAATATAGACAAGTGGCACCTATGTGAGATGCATTGTGGAGAAAGAATTTTAAAAACCTGATAAATGATTGAATATGAAGGTTGATGGAGAAAGAAAAGTTGAGGTTTTGAACTTAGATTAATGAAAAGTTGGTAGAAATCAAAAGAGATGGGGCAATTAAGAAGAGGAGCTTTTGGCAGAAAGGCAATGATTAAAAAACTCAAACTTAATTGATTTTGAAATGTCTGTGGAGGTATTTGGAAATGGCCAGTGGACAGTGAGATATGGGAGTGAAGTTCAGAAGAAAAATGGGCTGGATATTCATATATATATATGTATATGTATACACACATGTGTGTATGTATACATGCACATATATATGTGTGTATATATACATATATACACACACATGAATATGTTTCTACATATAGGGGGAGAGAGAGGGAAAGATCTGGGAGTTGTTAATATAGAGATGATAGTAACAAAAAATATAGAGAGGGAAGAGAAGTTCAAGGATGAAACCATGGGAGCATACCTGTCAATAAAAAATGAGACAAAAATGATGATCCAGTTTATGACACTAAAAAGAAATCAGACTAGTAGGAAGAGGACTTGGAAAGAATTGTATCATAATAACCTAGGGAAAAAAGATCATATAGAGAGTTTATTAACTTTTTTTTTAATGTTGTGGGCCTCCTTTGGCCTTTGCACCTCTTCTCAGAATAACATTTTCTAAAAGCATAAAATAAATAGGATTATAATTTTATTGACATATAGCTACAAAAAACAAACTTTAAAGGCTCCAGTTTAAGAACCTCTTATTCTAGAAAGAAGGAATAATCAAAAGTTTTAAAAGTTGCAGAAAGGTCAAGGATATATATATACTGAGAAAAAGCTGTTGGATTTGGCAAATAAAAGTTCATTAGTAACTTTGGAAACAGTTCTTTTTTGAAATTACTTTGGTCTCTTTTTTTTTTTAGGTTTTAAGGCTTCAGTTTTCTTTTGAGATTAAGGGGTCAGGAAATTCAGTAACATATGTAGGGTATTTTTAGTTAAGACAGTCTTGGCAATATTGAAATGGCAATATTGAATTAAGTAAACACAATTTCTTTGATTTTGTTATAATTAAATTTTAACATCATTTTTTGGGAACACAATTTTATAAAGTTAATCCTGGTCTTAAGGAACTTGGGATTCATCTCTATTTTAGATTCTTCAAAAAAAGTGTTAAAAGCAAATTAACTTTAATTTACAAAAGCAAATGTATACTGAGATCTCCACTTCCAACCTACTTCTTGATATCACTGAGGAAGGGAGTACCTGGCAGGGGATAGGCAACATTTTCTGTTGAACTTGTATGTTAAATAGCTCCTCAGGACAACAAAAATTAAATCACTTTAATGTGTATTATGTATGTTTCTGAAGTAGGATTAGACCCAAATCCTCTTGATTGAGATAAACTCTCAATCCATTATTCCTTGAAATCTCAATATCATAGAGATTATTTTATTTTAGGAGGGCTGGCCATAGTTAGAAGAGAGTGATTACATTAAGTCAAAATATGTCACAGCATTGTGGTGCCATTTAGCTTAACTTCGAATTCATCTACACCTGCTCACTTGAAGTGATGGCTCTTCCTGCACAATGACCTGTCAACTCAATAGTTGCTTTATTTTTCTTGTCAGCTGTTAGGCAAATTCTAGCAAAGTGAGCATTCAGCTCTTGAGGTTTTCTATGTTCTTATGCCCTTAAGTTTCCTTTATATTAATTACTTTTTCCTTATGCCCTGGTGTATGGAATACACATAACTCTGTTTATACACAACTCCAAGGACATTGTTTCTATGTTGGATGGGGGTAAGGGAAGAAAGAAAAAATTCCATACAAGGAAATGCCATACCTGATTGCCCCGGGAGAGGGAGCTTACTTGTTGCTTTCCTACTTGCCTCAGGGATGTGTGTATATGTTTCAGAATTGGGAATATAATCTTTAATGCAATTTAACTCCTTGATCAGTTCTTCATCTTCTTACATGTTACTGTTAGATTGTGTGAGGGGAAATTTTTCTTTTAAGATTCCATTCTAATAAAGCGTGACATTTCTAGCTAATTAAACGTTGTGACAGCATTTGTGATGAGGGAAAGGATATTAATTTATTGTTGATGACATGCAGTACTGAAAGCAGCATATTACCCCAAAACCCTCAAAATAAAATTATTGACCTCTATGGTTTGCTTATACCTTTTGCCAAAAGTGATCACCCATCAAAAGAAAGTACTTTCTGATAAGAAAGATATCAGCAAATTTAATGAAGATTGACTTTATTACTTTTACTTTAGAACTTAACCCCTTACCTAAGATCTGAGTTTACTGTCAGGATAGAGATCAAATTTGTTATTTAATTCACATAGAGAACCTGATGATGAAACACCCTCTATCAATTCAGATTAGTACCTTATCTATAACTTATAGTTTCTGTTTGTCTCTATTTCTCTCTTCCCCTCCTCCTTTCTTTTTTAAATAGCATTTTATTTTTCCAAATATGTGCAAAGATAATTTTCAACATTCAACTTTGCAAAACCTTGTGTTTCAAATTTTTCTTCATCTTTCTTCCTCTCCACGTTTCTCAAGACAACAAGCAATCTGATATAGGTTAAATTCATGCAGTTCTTCTAAACATATTTCTACATGCATCATGTTATGCAAGATAAATCAAGTCAAAAGGAAAAAAACAATACAAGAAAGAAAAGCAAGCATAGAAACAATAATAACAAAAAAGGTGAAAATACTATATTTTGATCTACGTTCAAGTCTTCATAGTTCTCTCTGGATATGGATGGATGGCACTTTACGTCCAATTCTATTAGAGTTGCTTTGAATCACCTCATTGTTGAAAATAGTCAAGTTCATTACAGCTGATCATCACATAATCTTGTTACTGTGTATAGTGTTATATAATTCCACTCAGCCTCAGTTCATGTAAGTCTTTCTAGGCTTTTCTAAAATTAGCCTGCTCATCATTTCTTATAGAATAATAATATTCCATTACATTCAAATATCATAATTTATCCAACCATTCCTTAACTGGAATGAGCATCCACTCAATTTCCAGTTCCTTGCCATTACAAAAAGGGCTATTACAAACATTTTTTTGCACTTGTGGGCTCTTTTCCCTTCTTAATGAGCTCATTAGGATACAGACCCAGTAGAGACACTGCTGGATCAAATGGTATGCACAGTATAACTTACAATCTTAAGAGAATTGGCTAGTACACTCAGAGGTATATATCTGCCTAGAGTCACACAATAAGTACAAGTCAGATGTGAGACTAAGTTGGTGATTATTTAATACCATGCTAAAATTTGAAATTTAGATATAATTTGGAGGAGAGGAAGTGCCATATATATTGTTGGGTAAATGAATAGGAAAAGGATATAAGATATTTGGAAGGGAGGATCTCAATAGTAGTCTGATTCAGTAGATAAATCATACTTGTGTCTGCTAGGGAAAACTTAGTTTGGTACCATATACTGGTGGAATAATTTTCTTTGTATTAGTAAAACCCTGTCCTAGACTTCTGCATTAAACAGTTAATGAAAACATCAACAAATGAAAGGTAGGCAGCAGAGAGAAGGAAAAAAAAGTGGCAGTGGCTGATCTGAAAAATAGTTGATTACTCCTCTTCAACTGTTGATCATATCTTATTTGTCAATGAGCTTTAAAAATATTTATTTTTCTTCAGCAGAATGGGCATAATTGACTTAACTTCAAGAAAAGGAAGCATTGGTCTTTCTCTCTGGTAAGTTTTCTGTCCAGGATCCAGATACATTGTATAGGAAAAGGGAAGGGGTCCATTTTCATATATTTTAATCAGAACCTTATTATCTTTCCAACTTGAGTATGGGAGTGTATTTAGGTTCAAATAGCTTTAAAAAATGAGGAAATCAGAATTTTTCCCATTATTTTTTTCAGTTTTAATATTAAGATAACATTTTAATGACTTCTAGTAAATGAAACTACCAGTAGTTTATTAGGAAGAAAAGCTTATGGAATTACATAAGGGACACAAAAAGAGTGTTGTTATATGTATTTTCTATCTTCCCCCATAGAATGCAAACTCATTACAAATAGGGATTGTTTTATTCTTTGTACTTGTATCCCCAATGCTTAGCATAGTCCTTGGCACATCATTGTCACTTAATAAATACTTGTTGATGGATTGATTGATTAATGTTAAATATTGTTATTTTTTTATTTCTACCAACAGATAAATTTATATTTGGAAACTTATTTTTATTGCTATGATATTGGATTTTTAAAGTAATGGCAACAGAATTTGTAAAAAGCTGCTGCAGAGGCTGTTTCTATGGTGAGATGAAAAAGCATAGCTGTGAATTATATATGGTTATGCTTATTATTATTAAGCAAAATACTAAGTATTACTAACCCTAATTGTTATATAATAGTAAATACTAAACTAAGATTATTGGTAAGCTAATTAAGGTAATCCTGACTTTCAAAGACTTGAATTAGGGACAGAAATGAGAGTATTAAAGAAATCACTTTGGCAATTAATGTGACTAGCAAAGAAGCTCTGATCCTGGTGTTCCTAGTTAGAGTGTAGAAGGATTTTTCCATAGAAACAACATCATAAGTTATATATACAGCACATAGTACTATAGTTCAGTGTCCTTTTTATAGTTTAAAAAGTTTTTGTGGCCTGGGCTGAGAAACCCTATGTAATTTCCTTTCTCAGACAAAGTATCCCACTTTTTGGTTCATAAACTGTGCGTTGATTATTCATGGATTCCTTTTGCGGAGGAAATTAAGAAAAGAAGGAATCTTTTATTCTCATTTATTTCAAGTTACTGTAGCTACATGTATAATATGTCATGTAGAGCAAATTTTTTTTATATGGGAAAATGTTTCTGAGTAGTTAAGTTAGAAATGTCTAATATAAACTAATTTATGATCTCAGGCATTATCAGCCACATAGAATTGGCATTTACTTATTTTATGTATATATTTTTCCTTTTAGTCTAAAGCCATGGCTCTGAAACAGTGTGTGGTACTGGAATCCTTATTTTATTTTTTTTTTGTGAGGCATTTGGGACTAAGCGACCTGCTCAAGGTCACACAGGTAGTAAGTGTCAAATGTCAGAGACTGAATTTGATTCCTCTAACCCCATGGCTGTAGATAGATCTATCCACTGTACCACCTAGCTGCCCCTGGAATTCTTTCTTTTTAAAAATAAGTTTTAGTTGATATTTTATGTTTCTTTCATTACCACAATTTTCCCAAGTACACTTCCCCTTCCCTCTTCTTGGAGAGCCATCCCATATGACACAGTGTTTTTTAAAGAGAAAAAAAATCAGCATAATTAATCAATATATTGAAAAATACCCCAAATATGTTCAATGTGTAACATCTGAGGACCTTCCATATCTACAAAAAGTAATATTGGAGTATTTTCTTATATCTCTTCATTCAGGTTCTGCTTAATCTTTATAAAATTATTGGATTTGTTTTTTGACTTTTTTGTGGGGGGGTATGTTGTTCTTTCTATAAACACTGTTTAGTTACTTTGTAAATTTTTTTTTGACTTTGCTTATTTCAGTTTGTATTAATTCATATAGAACTTTTCATGCTTTTTGTATTCATCACATATATAATTTCTTATTATTTTATTACATTCATGTATCCACAGTTTGTTTAACCCTTGTAAATGGGATTCTACTTTGTTTCCAGTTCTTAGCTATCACAAAACTTGCTGCTGTAATTACTTTGGAATATGTGGAGACTTTCTTCTTATGGATGACTTCTTTGTGGTATAAAAAGTTTCTGATTCAAATAATGAAGTTTCTGGTTTAAAGTGTATAGACATTTTAGTCAGTTTATACACATATTATTTGTTTTTCACAGTGTTGTACCATTTCAATGTTCTATCAGCAATGTATTATTGTGCCTATCCTTCCACAACCCCTCCAACATTGATTATTGCTGTTTTTTTTTAATTTTTTTTTTGCTATTTTCAGGATTTGAGATGAAATGTTGGGGTTATTTTGATTTGCATTTTTTAATTAGTTATTTAGAATGGAACACTTAAAAAAAACCAAAACTTTGGTGGAATTCTTATAAAATCTTCTAAAGTTATTTTAGAAATATTTGTTGCTAATTGGTTCTAAGTGAGGGAAAACTTATTTTTTTAAAGGGACTATTGAATGTTAGAATTTTCTTGACTCACAAATAGCTCCAAAAGAGTGGCTGAATTCACAGTTGTCTCTTCTTTTTCATTTCCAACTTAGCGAGTTATAGACTTGCGGGGTACTTTAAGGACTATCTAATCTAACCCATAGGTATAGTATATAATAATAATAGTAGCATTTACAGAGTGTTCTAAAATTTGCAAAGTGCTTTACATATAATATCTCATTGAATCCAAATAACAATCCTGGGAGGTAGATACGATTATTATCCTTATGGATAAAGTGATCATATTTCCAGAACTAGGAATTGGGATATATAATCTGACATAGATCCATCCCCTTCCATTTATAAATGGGATGAGATATTTTAAGTTGGAATAATTTGGGAAAAAAATTGATTGCAATATCCATAGGCCTTCTAATGAGGATGAACAGATTATTAGGAGGCAATATGAAACAACTATAAAAAAGAAAAGTAGTGAGTTACATTGGGAACTGGAGAAAAAGTAGAGTATTTTTACTTTGGAATAAGACTTTTTGGATTTTGGTAATATGTGAAAGTTCTATGAATCAACATGGGGGAATTTCTCTACCAATTCCTATAGTAGTAGGAGTATGTATTTAGGAAGTTGTTTGAAGCTGTACAACAGACAGATTAAGTCACTTGCTCAGGGCTTCCACAGCTGGTATCAGAGATGAAATTTGAAGTTAAGTCTTCTCATCTTTAAACTTAGCACTCTATCCACTATGCCTTATATTCTTGATGTAATGCTATTATTATTATATGTATATTTCTTGTGTTTTATTTTTATTATCATCATTATTTCTACATAGCTTCCACAGAAAAAGACTCTAAAGTAGCAACTCCAGAAGGACAAAATGTTACATGTCTACCTCCAATGTCTTCAGTGTCTGTTAAATGTCAAGTTGGCTGTACAGAGGATTATCTCCTTTCCAAAATTCCACCTGATGGCAAAGAAGTACCCTTTGTTGTGCCCAGATTTAAATTATCGTATATTCAACCAAAGACTCAAGCAACTCCCTTACATATGGAGGAACTTCAAGGTAAGGGGTAAAATGACACAGTTAAAAGTCCACATGTACAATATTTAAGTGTTGCTATTGCTATTATTTTTTCATTCTTAGGATTGTTGATCTAGATCTTGTAAGATCCTGAAAGACTATTTAGTTCAACCTTCTTACTTAAATATGAGGAAACTAAGACCCATGGAGGTCATTCCCACAGACTGTAAGCTATCTAGGTTGGATTTGAACATGAGTTTGTATGACTACAAAATAAGTACTATTTCTACTATACTACATTCCTTCATTTATTGTAAACATTTTACAATTAAAATTTATTGAAAGAACTATCACATGTGATTATTGAACCACTATAAGTAATATTTGAAAGATCCTAGAAAATGAGAATGGTACCACTAGATTGGAGAAGAGTGCAAATGTCCCAATTTTCAAAAGAAAAGGGAAAAGAACAGAATCACTTTCTTAGGCCAGTGAACTTGATTTATGCTCTTGCAACAATTCTAGAGTAGATTCCTAAAATGATGAATATCTAGAAAGAATGAAATGATTCCCAAGAACCAGCATAGCTTCATCAAGAAAAAGTTATAATATATCAAACTCTTACCTTTTTTTTGTGTGTGTGATGAGATTATTAAACTAATAGATGAAAATGTGGTCTCTCTAATTTGCCTGCTTTTTAGCAAGGCTTTTGATAAATTATCTGATATTATTCTTGAGGAGAGAATGGAGAAATGTGAATTAGATGATAATATAACTAAAATGGATTTAGATGGACTTGCTTTTTTCAGCAATGAGGTGATTTGAGGCAATCCCAATAAAATTAGGATGAAAAGTGCTACCTGCATCTAGAAAGAGAACTATGGAGGCTGAATGTGGATCAAGGCATAGTATTATTACCTTTTTTTTGGCTGTTGTTGTTTGTTTGCTTGTTCTTTTTTTATTCATTTTTTTATCTGATATTTATTGCACAGCATGGTGAATATAGAAATATGTTTAGAAGAATTTCAATGTTTAACCTGTATTGAATTGTTTGCTGTCTAGATAAGGGTAATGGGGGGAAAGGAGGGTGAAAAATTTGGATACAAGATTTTGCAAAGGTGAATATTGCAAACTATTTTTGCATGTATTTGGAAAAAATAAAAAGCTATAAAAATAAATTCAGATTTAGAAATATTTGGATGACTTGAATCAGAGAATAGTTGCATGTTCTACATTAGTGTGGCAGGTAGTCTCACCTTAGGAAAATGCTTTGCCCTATGTTGTATAACTTAATGATTGATTTGGATAAAGGCATCAATAGTATATTCACTAAATTTGCAGATAATACAAATCTTGGAAGGATAGCTAACACTCTCGAAAACAGAATCAAGATCCAAAAATATCTTGACAGTCTTGAGCATTAGGTTGAATCTAATAAAATGATATTCAATAAGGATAAATTAATCAGTAAATCACAAGTATTTATTATGCATCTACTATGTTTCAGGGATTGTGCTAAGCACTAGAAATACAAAGACAAAAAAAAATTAATCCCTGCTCTCAAGGATCTTATCCTTGGGTATAAAAAATCTTGAACTTAACAAATATAAGGTTAGAGAGACATTTTTAGATAGAATTTATTGTAAAAATGATTTGTTGATTTTATCATGTGATACTTGTATATTGATAGACATAGCTTCTGAGAAGAGGAAGGTGGTGAGCCCAGTGTATCCTGCCCTTGCCAGACCTCATCTGAAGTATTGCTTATCAATGTCCTTCTTAAACTTATGGCCACCATGGTTTAAGAAGGATATTGAGTGATGGGGATTTAGAAGAGGGCAGTAAGGATGCTGAATGGCCTGAAGAGATTGGTTGAAGGAACTGGCATTATTAAGTTTGAAAAGGAAAGAAATCAAAGAACAGTTGATAGCTGCTTTTAGGTATTTGAAAAGTTGTCATGTAGTAGAAAGATTCGATTTGTTCTATTTGACCTCAGAGTCAGAACTGAGAGAATGGAGGTTACAAAGTGGCAAAAAATGGGAAGTCATAACAGGGTACCTTTGTATAGTTGGCATAATGTACAAAATATGGAACTGGTTGTACTATTCCTGTTTTTTACCGTTGAAAAAGCTAAAGCTTAGAGGGTAAGCTACTTAGTTCAACATCACTGTTGGTAGTAAGTGATATTTGAGTGGTCAGAAATGGCTCCAGCTGGATGCTGTGCTCTTTCCCTCAGGCTTGGTAGAGCACTTCAGAGCTTTCCACATGAAAGATATCCAGTTCTGGTGATGTATGCCAGTTCCTCTGTTCCTGAGTTCTCGATCTGGCTCTGGTGGTTCAGAACTTTGCAGCATTGATGCTTCCAGGTTGCAACCCTGGTAGACTTTTGCTTTTTGACTGTGACAAAACTGATCGTTGAAGAATTTGTGACATTTGTGGCAAGTAAACTGAGAGCTCAGAATATTTTCAGATAACTATTTTAACTCACAAGTCTTTCCCAGGTGGTTGTGGCATAACCTTCATATGATTTTGCTTTCAATTTTCAAAAGTCTGAAAATTACATATATAGCTCTGTGGTTTTTTTGGGTATTTTTTGGGTACATTGCTATTTAGATCAAAGTTCACTAGATTGTAAACTTCTTTAAGTTAGGGGCTGTGTCAGTCTTCTTTTTATCTTTATCAATACCTTTTGTATGTTGTAGATACTTAGGTGATTGAATTGCATTAAAACTTTGACTGCTATGGTGGCATAGAAAATAGAGGGATATTTTTACAGGAAGATTTCTGTTCAAATCCTGCTTCTGACAGTTATAGTAAGCCCATTATCAAGTTCCTTAATCTCTCATTGCCTCAGACAACTCTGTAAAACTATTTTGAGTTGCAAGTGAGTTGCTGACCTGCATTAGTGAAGAGAATTTTTTCACTAAGAATTTTTCTTATTGATGAAGATTGTTGGTTCCTAAGGTTTCTTTTCTTTTCTTTTTTTTCTGGGTCATGGAATTTATGATAATTAACTAATCATAATTATTTATTTACATTTGTAAGTAATTTAGGATTTTTTTTCATCATAACAGAAAATTCTACAAGCATATTCCGTTATAAAGTCATCAGGCCAGTATAATTCACTGGTACCTAAAAGTACATTATATCCAAACCCTATCCCAAAGTCAGGGTAACCTTTTATATTTGCCAATTCTGAATCAATTTCTTAGCTTTGCTCCCTATTTTTTTAATATTTCTTTTTTTTCTTTCTTTCTTAACGTGGGCTGTTAAATATTAGAGAGATGTTGATTACTTTCTGTAAATATTTCACTGATAAGCAGCTGTATTTATGTAAAAGAATCATGTTGTTAGCGTTTATAATCATCTGGTTGCTTCTGAAGCACACAAGAAAAGAGAAAAATGAGGAAGCTTAAAATGATTTACATTTATAGCCCCAATTTTGCAAGATAAAATTCACTATCCCCTAGTTTTATCTATTCCTATTTGAAAAGGGGGAAATCAATATAAGTTGCTTTTTCTTTATTGTATTTTTTTTGGCACAGTACAAAGGAGTTGCATCATATATTATTTCATTTTGCTTATTCAAATTCAACTGTGTAGACTAGAGTAAAACAAAGAGACAGAGAAAATTAACAATTTAAATTGTGGGTTGTTATTCCATTCCATAAACTTGTGCTTTAGAATGAGAAGAGAGATTTGAATCCACTGTTTCCTCAGTCATAATCTTAGATCAATTTGTGGGCCCTGTGTGATTCTAGAAACTTATCTTCCTACCTTTAGTGTAATCATTTTGCTTAGGTTAGTAAGAAGGACAACCTACATACAATTCCTGCTGATCTCTAGAAGGCCTTTGTTTGGATACCTTTTGATTTCCTTAGTGAAACTAGGACATAGTTATGTGTGATATAATCTGTTAGTGTAACCAGATTTGTGTGTGAAGTCTGTTCAAGGGTACTTTTCCCTCTAATTATAAATTTTCCTATTAACTATTTTAAACATCTGCATTTGCAATCTTCTTTTCACTTTTTGGAAGTCATTTCATTTTACTTCTTGGAAATTTTGTTCAGGTTTTTTCCTGATAAAATTTATGTTCAGAAGCATTTGGACTACAACGCACTTCTATAAAAGATCTACCTTGAAAGAACTCCGGAGAAGGTTAGCCTCAGGGGAAATCGGCCGCTGGTCGCGATCGGACTCCAGCCGGGGCGGAAGTCAGGGCTGCGATAGAGGGGCGGATTTTGGGCACCCAGGAAGCCCCTGGGAGACGCCTGGGCCACTTTGCTCTGCTTGCGGGCAGGTGCTTTGGCAGATCTGCCTTTGGAAGGGGGTGGATGAGAACAGCTGAAAACGTGGTCCTGGTGCGAATCTAGCCCGACCAGCCTCAGACCGGAAGTCAACTCGGCAAACTGCCCCAGGGCAAATATAAATTGTTGCAGTTTTCTCTGCTTTTGACCAATATCCCAACTTTAAATCATGAGCAAGAAGCAGAAGAGAGCTCTCACCATAGAAAGCTTTTACGGAGAAAAAATAGAACAGTCCCCAGATCCTGACATTATGAAAACAATCCCAGATGAAGCCACAAAGGCAGACTTAAGTTGGTCTCCCTTTCAGAAGGCTTACCTGGATGATTGCATTAAGAATCTCAAAAGAGAGCTAGAAGAAGAATGGGGAAATAAATTGAGATCAGGGCAACAGAAATATCAAAAACTGGAAAATAGGACTGGTGAATTGGAAAAAGAAAACAGTTCACTGAAAAACAAAATTAGTGAATTGGAAAAAATCACCAATTCACTGGAAAATAAAAATGGTGAACTGAAAAACAAAATTGGTGAATTGGAAAAAGACAACAATTCACTGAAAAACAAAATTGGTGAATTGGAAAAAGACAACAATTCACTGAAAAATAAAACTGGCAAAATGGAAAAAGAATGCATTGAATCCAGAAATTCAATTGGCCAGCTACAAAAGGAGCTAAAAAAAAAATTTATGTTCAATTGTTTCTATAACAACTCTCCTTATTCTTTGCTCTCTAATATGGATTGCCTTCTTTAAAAGAGACTGAGTTCCCTTTTGTAGCTACAACAGTTAAAGATATTGCAATGTATACTTTTAAGGGAAATTTAAGCTATTTTAAAAAAATTGTAATTTAACTTAAAATTTTCTTTTAAAATTTTGAGTTCCAAATTCTCTCCCTACATCTGACTCCTTCCCCTACTGACTGGGGCCAGCAGTGTATTAATTATATATATGAAAGTATGCAAAACATATTTCCATATTGGCTATACTTTTTTAAAAAGCAAGAAAAACAAAATAAATGAGAAAATTATACTTCAATTTTAACTCAGAGTTCATCACTTCTTTTTCTGGAGGTATATAACATTTTTTCATCACGAGTCTTTGTTTTGGATCATTGTATCAATCAGAGTAGCCAAGTCTTTCATATCTGCTCATTGTGACATTGCTGTTACTGGGCACAATGATTTCCTGTTTTTTTCCGCCTCATTTTGTATCAGTCATGTAGCTCTTGCCATTTTTTCTAAAACCACTCCCCTCATAATTTCTTAGAGCAGAATAGTACTTCATAGCAATGATATGCTACAACTTGTTCAGCCATTTCCCCAATTGATGAATATCCCTTTGATTTTTAATTTTTTGTCAATATAAGAAGAGCTGTTATAAATACTTTTGGAATATATCCTTTCCCTTTTTCTTTTATCTCTTTGGGATCCAGACTTAGTAGTGATTTTGCAGGGTCAAAGAGTATACACAATTTCATTGCCCTTTGATCAGGGTTCCAAATTGTTCCTCAGAATGGTTGGAGAACACTACTCCACCAACAATTCATTAGTGTCCCTATTTTCCCCTCATCCTCTCCACCATTTATAATTTCTAATAGACATAAAGTGGTACATAAGAGTTGTTTTAATTTGTACTTCTCTAATCAATAGTGATTTAGAGCATTTTTTATTTGACTATAGATAGCTTTGATTTCTTCTGAAAATTTCTGTTTTTGTCTTTGTTATTTAGCAGTTTTCAGTCATGTCTGACTTTTGTGACCACTTTTGAGGGTATTTTTTTTTGACAGAGATATTGGAGCGGTTTGTCCAGATAATTTTGCAGATCAAAGAAACTGGGTCAAACAGGGTTAAGTGACTTGCCCAGGGTCATATGAGTGTCTGAGGCCAGATTTGAACTTACAAAAATGAGTCTTCTTGACTTTAAGTCCACCCCTTTATTTGCTGTGCCAGCTAGCTGTCCCTTATATTTTTGACCACTTGTTAATTGGGGAATGGCTTTTATTTTTATAAATAAGATTCAGTTCCATATTCAGTATATATTTGAGAAATGAGGGCATTGCCAAATAAACTTGCTATAAAAACTTTTGATGTTACTTTATGGTCTGTGTTATCATTTAACAAAATGTAGTTTACCTGATTATCTCTTTTAATTAGATCTATTTTTGCTTTTGCTTTGTCTGAAATCATGATTACTATTCTTGCTTTTTTTTTTTTAAGTTTAGCTGATACATATTAGACTGCTCCAGCCCTTTATTTGTAACTGTGTATTTCGAGTGTCTCTTGTAAATAACATTGTTGGATTCTGGTTTCTAATCCATTTTGCTATCTGTTTCTGCTTTATTGGGGACTTCATCCCATTCACACGCACAGTTATGATTACAAATGATGTTTTCCCCTTCATCTCATTTTCTTCTATTTTTTCTTCTTTCTGTCTTTTTATCCTGACCCACTTCAAAAGTCTATTTTGCTTCTAACCACTATTTCCTTTAATTTGTCCTTCTTTTTATCATTCCTGCCCCTCCCCACTGATTACTTTTATCTCCTCTTCCCATTTTCCTATTGGCTAAATTACATTTTTATACACTGCTAAATGCGTAGATATATTCTTTCCTCATTGAACCAATTCTGATAAAAGTGAGATGCAAACATTACCTGCCAATCCCCCATATTTCCCCCTCTAATATAAAAGCTTTTCCTTGTGTGCCTCTTTTGTATAAAAAATTTCCCCTTTCTTCTTCTCTTCACCCTCTTCCAGTTCATCCTTCTCTTTTACCTTTTCATTTTTTAGATCATTCCAACATAATCAACATGTCATCTATGTAAACTCCTTTTAATTGCTTTTAATAGTGATAAAATTCTTAGGATTGACATGAAGCATCTTCCCATATAGGAATGTAAATAGTTTAACTTTATTGAGGACCTTATGATCACATTTTCATATTTACCATTTTACCCTTCTGTTAAGTTTTATGTTTGAATATTCTATTCAGCTCTGATTCTTTTTTTTTAAATCAGGAATTCTTGAAAGTCCTCTATTTCATTAAATATTTATTTTCCACATCCCCCCCCCCCCCCCAAAGGTTTATATGCAATTTGCTGGATAAGTGATTCTTGGTTGCAATACTAGCTTCTTTTTCCTTCTGAAATTTCATAGTCCTAGTCCTCTACTCCTTTAGCATGGAAGCTGCTAAATCTTGTGTGATGCTAACTATTGATTCATGATATTTGAATGGTTTCTCTGTGGCTGCTTGAAGCATTTTTCTTTGAGTTGGAAGCTCTGGAATTTGACTATAATATTCCTGGGAGTTTTCATTATGCGTTCTCTTTTAGGAGTTTAAATGGTGGATTCTTTCAGTTTCTAATTTACTGTTTGGATCTAAGATACCAGGGCAGTTTTCCATGGGGAATGATGTCTAATTTCTTTTCTTTTTCTTTTTTTTTTTTGATCATCACTTTCAGGTAGTCCAGTAATCCTTAAATTATCTCTCTTTCATCTATTTCCAAGTCAGTTGTTTCCCCAAGGAGATAGACATTTCACATTTTCTTCTATATTTTCATTCTTTCAATTTTGTTTCATTGTTTTTTAATGTCTCATGGAATCAATAGCTTCTATTTGGCCAAATCTAATTTTTGAAGATGTATTTTCTTCAGTGAGCTTTTGTACCTCTTTTCCCATTTGGCCAATTTTGTTTTTATTTTGTTTTATTTTTTTAAAGATTTTTATTTTCAAAACATATGCATAGATAATTTTCAACATTCACCCCTGCAAAACCTTGTGTTCCAAATTTTTTTACTCCTCCCTTTTCTCCACCCCTTCCTCTAGACAGCAAGTAATCCAATATATGTTAAACATGTGTAATTCTTCTAACAAGAAAAATCCCAATTTTGTTTTTAAAGGAGGTTTTTGTTTGTTTGTTTTTTTAATGAATCTCTGTGCCTCTTTTTCCATTAGGTTTATTTTGGGAGTGGTGGTGGTGGTATTATTTTCTTTCTTTTTTTTGTTTTGTTTTGTTTTTTGTTTTTGCTGAGGCAGTTGGAGTAAAGTGACTTGCCCAGGGTCACACAGTTAGGAAGTTTTAAGTGTCTTAAGACCAGATTTGAATTCAGGAGCTCCTGACTTCAGGGCTGGTACTCAATCCACTGCACCACTTAGCTGGTATTGTTTTCTTAAGTATTTTTTGGGTGTCTTTTTTTTTTTTTACTCAGCTGTTGACTCTCTTTTCATGATTTTCTTATATCACTCTCATTTCTTTATTTAATTTTCCTCTTTACCACTCTTGTATCTTTCTATAACTATTCTAGGAATTGTTGGGCTTGGGCTTAATTAGCATTTTTCCTTGAAACTTTTTTTGGGTAACTGTTTTCACATTGTTATCTTCTTCTGAGTTTATGTCTTGGTCCTCCCTGCTACTGTAGTAGCTTTTTATATTTAAATTTTGTTTTTGTTGTTTGATTATTTTTCCAGCCTATTTCTTGATTTTGAACTTTTTGCTATACAAAGTTAGGCTCTGCTCATATTGGAGGTGGAGAAGCACTATCCCAGGTTTCAGACTTTTTTTGTGCAATTGTTTTCAGATCTAGTTCTGGGGTTCTGTAAGTTTTCAGTGCTTCTAGGGTGGTGTGATGTCAGAAGAGGTGTGGTGCTGTTTTCCTGATATGTGCTCTTGTTTTTGATCCTCTGCAAGCGCAAATGCTAGGGCACTCTTTGCCTTGGAACTGTGATCAAAACCCTAGCTTCCTTGTGACCAACATTAATCATTTCTCTGTACTGGAAATGTGACTTAGAACTGCACGAGTTGCTGTAATAGAATTGCTAATCAATGACAATTGTACCCAGTGCTAGCAAAGGGGCTTCTGTAGTCTCTTTCTGAGAGGTTGTTTGACTCCCTCATCATCTATGGGGTGAGAGCTCCTGAAACTGCTCTTACCACTGTTATTTTGGTGGTGTGTAGGCTCCTAAGCTTTCTTAGGTTGGAAAAATGCCTCTTTGGCCTTTTGTTGACTTGGCCACTCCAAAATTTGACTTGTAGCAGTATTTTAAAATTGTTTGTAGAGGAATATTGAGAAAGTTCAGTTGGGGTGACTCTAATCTGTCATCTTGAGTCCATCTTCTTCTAATCTCTATTTTCAAGAGTAATTTTGACTAGATCTATTTTTTTTTTAAAGCAACCATATGGACTTTAAAACTTAACTCTCACACAAAACACCATTTTCTGCTATTTTTCTACTATGTTCCTCTTGGGAAATGGATTATGACTTCAAATATGATGGAAGTCAAATGTTTAAACTTAAACTATTAATGAGAAAATTCCCGAATTTTTTTTTCCATACTTGTTTTATCTAAAGTTATTTTTCTCTAGAATTACTTAATAATGTTTGGTGGGATATACATTGTATGTTTAATGGATTTTATGTTTTTCAGGTTCTGCCAGAGCCTCCTTTAGAGATCGAAAAACAGAACTTTGTAGTTCACCCTTGGATGGATCTAACTGTGACATATATAATCCAGTTTTCATGCATCCGCATGTATCACCTGACTTAAATAGGCGATTTCCACCTAATGGTGAAGCTCTGAGGCTGTATGGATCAGGTAAGAAATACTGTTCTGCTGTCTTTACACTCTTCCCCCACCATATATAGAAGCAAAACTAAAGTGCAATACTATGTAATAACAATTATGTCATTGAAAATAAAGTTTAAAAAGTTATTGTTTGGATATAATTAAAACAGACACTTTTTATTTAGCAATTTAATACTTGTAAGCATGGTAGTGTGGAAAATACTGATGACTTTGTTGCCAAAGGCCCTGGATTCTAAGGCTAGTTCTGCCACTTACTAGTACTATCTGTAACTTCTGGCAAGTCATTTAACTGGGATTTGGTTTCTTCTGTAAAATGAAAGGAGTTGGACTAAATGACCTCCAATGTTCCTTCTAGCATGAAATTCATGATTCTGTGATATTCTTTATAAATAAGGCATGTACTAGGAGCAAAACTCAATTTCCTTTAAATTTTCTATGAGAGAAAGACAGTTTTCTTTTAACATTGTAGTATACTAATTTACAAATCCTTCTATAGAAATGTTATTGTCTTTTTTTCTTATGAAGGAAGAATGTTGCATAACTTTTTTTTCCCCTGAGGTAATTGGGGTTAAATGACTTGCTCAGGGTCACACAGCTAGGAAGTGTTAAGTGTCTGAGACCAGATTTGAATTCAGGTCCTCCTAACTTCAGGGCTGGTGCTCTATCCACTGTGCCATCTAGTTGCCTCTTGTTGCATAACTTTTAATAGTAGAAATACCATCTGTTATATTTTGATAACTTTCCAAAACTTTGATTAGTATAAACAAAGGAAATAAATATTTGTGGTAGGAATTTTCCATTTCATTTTTGTAAACGTGAATTCTGTAAAAGCAAATCTTTGCTGCTTAATTTCTTAATCTTGTCTCATTACCTTATTTATAAAATTCTAACTTGTTTTCAAGAATATATCTTTAATCTAATTGCAATAACAGCAGACATGTAGTGCTTTAAGGTTTGTAAAATGCTTTATACACATATAATGTTTTAATCTCCAAAAATCTAATAATATAATTATTTACTCTTAAAAGACTTTGAATCAGGAGAATTGAGTCCTAATTTTAAATCTTGCTTCTGATATGTACTAGTTTTGTGTCCATGGCAAGTCATCTAACTTCATGGGATCTCAGTCTTGACATGCAGTTTTCTTTTTTGTAATCTGACCTTGATTTTGACCATTGTTCTTGAATAGTCAGGATTTTGTTTGCATACAAATATCTTATTAAAAATTATTTCTGCACTAGTAATAGTGTTTTCCTATCAATGTACAGTTGATTTCATTTTAGTGTGATATTATAGTTTGCCAGATATAGTACCTTTTGATTCTCATTGAAGAAAGTATTCATATTATTCAAATGTGAGGCTTCTGATTAATATTATGTTTGGTGTCTTATATTTTTTTTATAACTCCCCTGGTGCACCTGATGGAATGACTATCTGCTAAGGTTTATGTTGAGTTGGTTGGGAGAATCTTATCTAGTTCTTCATGTTATTTTTTACTTCTTTATTCTTTGCAATATCTGATTTAATCAAATAATCTAACCAGACTCAAACTATATTAACTTTATTTTTGATAGAAAATAACTTTTTCAGAAGGTTATGGTTTTCTATCAAGACAGTAATATAGAAGCTTATTTTTCCTTCCTGATGTAAGTAAAATTCCAATGTGTTCTTTATTTCCTTTTACAGTTTGTGATTTAAGGAGCCCCAAAATGCCTGGGTCCCCTGGACTAAGCAAATCTATGTTTGATCTTACAAATTCATCACAGCGATTCATGCAAGTAAGTTGTTAAAATACATTTACTTTTTTCTAGTAATTGGTTTTTAGACTAAAGAATTAGAGGAATTTATACAGATTAGTGAAGTGCAATGGGAACAGTAAATTATGATGGAATCCCTCTTAGATTTATTTGCTTCAGTGTGGGATGAATAAGCACTTGATAGCATCATTTCAAGAATTTTTCAATTGACAAATAAAAATATTCTTATTTTTCTTGGATCTCCTATTTCTTATTTGGTACATACTCAGGAAAACTTGAGTTGCCTGGAATTTAAACTTTGAGATGAAATTTCTTTAACTTAGGCTTTCTCTTTGAATGTAACTACAAATTAAATAAAAGAAAATCATTTTATTGAATATGAAGTATCTCCATTTGGTGCCAATTGAGACAGCAAGAAAAAAATATTGCTATTGCACACCAAACATTGGAATAATTTTATTTTCATATATTTTGCATAGACATAACTTTCTAAGATTATATTTCAGAGAAGGTGCTGATCTATATTCTTAAAAGAAATTAGTTACTGGAAGCTTTTAATAAAGGTCACTGGTCTAGTCCAAAAAATAAGAAACCCACACTTTTATTTGGAATAGGAAAAAAAAACCCAGTTCATTATTTTAAAATAATTTAACTTTATGAATAGCTGAGTTCTAAGGTAATGTGATATTCTAAAAGTTTTAGTTTTTATACATTATTTATTACATATAATTATTTATAGCTTTAGCATATTTATTTCTTTTTATAATATTACTGAACTGAGCATAAACCTCTCTAAATCTTGTTTTCTTCCACATTAAAATGGAATAATAATAATGCATACCTTATTACCTCAAGAGTTGCTATGATGATCACATGAAACTGATTTCATGATTTGTGTATGCAAAAAGGGCTTTGTAAACATTAAAGTGCTGTGAAAATATCATCTATTATTAATAATTTCTTCTGTAACAACATAAATAGCATTTTAGGTGAAGGGGTTTCTTTCTGAATGATACTTAATTGCCAAAGTTGAATGATAACTTTGATAGACTGATTCTTAAATATCTACAAGTATGAAATTTTGACTGTTGACCTCACAAATTAGTTTATTTGCTGAATGGAACTGGAAGTAGCTGTCATATTTTAAATGAGAGCTTCTTTAAAATGTGGTGAGAAGTTTTTGAATAATGAAAAAAATGTTCATTTTAGAGATATGATTCAATGTCCAGTGTACCAAGCAGTTCATCTTCAAGGAAGAATTCTCAGGGCAGTACTCGGAGCCTGGGTAAAGTATATAATTTTATAGCATTTGTGACTGAGTCAATTTCAAAGTACTGATTAAAAACTGCTTGTGATATGGTGAAGATTGAATGGGAAGGAAAGTTTTATATGTCCATAATTAGGTGATATTAGGAAGTTCAGTTGGCCTGTGGAATCTTTTTCTGTTTTCAGTCCTGCAACATCATCACACAAATTTCTGTGTTGGTTGTGTTAAGTTTTTAACAGAGGTTCCTGAATTTTATGTTGCAGTATGGCAGAAATATTAATTTGAAAATTCTTTCTTGGTTCTAATTTATATAACCTTCACTGTATTTTAAGGTCTGCTTGTGTATTTCTTCAACCTTTTAATACCTTCGAAACAAATCCTATATTATGAATTTATTTTTTTTGAATGACAGCTTTTTTCTTCTTGTTTAAACAACTGAAATATCAAGACAATAAGATAAGGCAACACACATTTAAGTGCTTGAATTGGGGTTACAAAGGAAAGTGAGAGGGAATATGCATTTGTTTATAAATAAAGAAAAAATTTAGGCTCAGCCCTTCAGGACCTTACATTTCAACAGGGGGAAGACATGCACAATAATATTGTGTTGCAGTCCAGAAAATCAAACTGGCTAAAATGAGAGTTTATATAGAATGCATTTTTAGATGGCATTTCAAATGTCATTTGTACTTTCTCACTTCAGATACAATCACATTATCAGGAGACGAAAGAGATTTTGGAAGATTGAACATAAAATTATTCTATAATTCTTCAGTAGATCAGATTTGGATCACGATTCTACAGGTAATTCAATATAGTTGGTTTCCTGCCTTTGTTACAGAATGAATTATCAGATTCTACATATTATCTTCTTACAGCTTACTATTAAACAAATAACAAGACCATATACCTGTTCATGGGAGTTAACATTTTTTGTAATATGTTACAAAAGTACTCAGTCAAATCTGGGTATTGTTTCCAGTTTATTTTATTTACTTACTACGGTATATTGCTGGTCTGGAGGAGCATTATAGTGTAGTATGTAGACAGTTGAGCCTGGAGTCAGGAAAACTTGGGTTTAAATTTCACCTCTGACACTTAGTAGCTCTGTGACCCCTGGAATATTATTTAATTTTAGTTAACTACCTAGAATTTTTCTACTAAGACATGTAGCCACATTTAATCTGAATTGGTGGAAGTTCTTTGAACTGTTGAAAACTGTTGATTTACATTTGTATCTTATGAAGGCAACTGGGTAGCTAGGGGGTGCAATGCATAGAATGTTGGAGTTCAAATCTGGCCTCAGATACTTACTGTGTGACATTGGGCAAGTCACTTATCCTATCTGCCTCAGATTCTTCATCCTTAAAGTTAATTAGAAAAATAAATGGCTAACTGCTTCAGTATTTTTGCCAAGAAAATCTCAGATAAGATTACAAAGAGTTGGGAAAAACTGAAAACAAACAAAGGCAATTGATATATACTCATTTCCTTATTAATTTAATTTGGAAGAGTTAAGCAATTTCATCAGTTGGATTAATTTTAAATTTCTCTTTTTCTTACAGCTTATATGTATATAACAATTAAAATGCTAAATATGAATTATATGTTTATAGTCTTAATGACTACTAAAACACTCCTTTTTCAATGTTTTAGTGCAGAGATTTGAGTTGGTCTTCCAGTTATGGAGAAAACCCTACTATTTCTATAAAAGGAATATTAACTTTGCCCAAACCAATACATTTCAAATCTTCAGCCAAAGAAGGATCTAGTGTAAGTGACCAGTGTGTTTTTATTTGAATTTCATTGTTTCATTCTTGTTTTTTTATGTTGTGTCTGTAATGGACTGTGGAAATAAGTGAAAGAGTGTTATGTAACCCATATTACTTAAATGCTATTCCGAGGCTCAAAATGTTATATTTTAAATAATGAATATAAAAGTATTCTGGGAAAAATATGTCATATAAAACCACTTTGCAGCTTTTTATTTGAAAATGCTATGGAAATGCAAACTTACTGTTACATATGAGCAAGGCTATCATGATTGCTTGACTATAAAAATTTAATTATTCAGATTACCCCCCAAATCTGTATAATTTGTATAATCTGTAGTTTTTCTATCTATAAATCTCATTTAAAAAAAACAATCAAGTTATTGATGTTTCATGAAATTGTTTTTGAAGATGCAGTGTGGTTTTGTAGGACCATTTGGCTGGGAGTTATAACATCTACTTTCTAATTTTAGCTCTGTTACCTGGTAGCAGAATGACATTAGCTTCTTTAAAGTTTAGTTTTCTCATTTTTATTAAACATATTTGAACAAAAAAATGAAAAGAAATTAACCCTTTTCCTATCTGTGAAGATTAAAATGACAGAATATTTGTGATAGTTGTTTGTATTTGTAAAATGCTTTTCAAAAATAAAGAGTATAATTGCTTTGATTTTTACTTTTCCTAGGTTATTGAATTTATGGAGACTTTTGTATTTGCTATTAAACTCCAAAGCCTGAAAACTGTTAGGCTGGTATTTAAGATCCAAACCCAGACTCCCAGGAAGAAAACCATTGGAGAATGCTCATTATCTCTCAGAGAGCTTAACATACAGGAAAAGGATTACTGTTTGGATATAACACCTCCCTCAAAAGTTTCAGTGAGTAATAGTATTATATAACTTGAAAAGTATTTTGTACGTCATGGATTTTGTAGGAGCAAATAAACTAATAATAGACTTAACCAGGATTTTAACCATTCTTCCTGTTAAATAAGCTAAGGATGAGTGCTTTACACTAAGCACTATTAAGGGTTTTTTTAAAAATTGTATCATATTTTAGAAGACAGGAATTTATCCAATAAATTTTATTATAGTAACAGACAACAGCTGGTTGCTTAAGGAAAGCAAGAATCATAAATGCCAATCCAAATCAGAGATTGCTCTGTAGCTATCTTAAACATATTGTTCTAATTACCAGAAAATAGCATACCTGCCCACAAATTTGGTACAATAAAATACTTCCTGGTCTCATAAATGATCTTCCCATAAGAAATATAAATGTCAATAGTACTGATTGTTTTTAATAACTACTACTTGCTTTCATTAACTTGATAGCCAAATGTTGGTTATAAACTTTTACTAATCTGTAAGGATTTAATTCAAGAGTTACCGTGTAGACATATAATTGATTTCTATGATAGTCTCCCAAGGTTGAAACTTGGACTATTTATTTAGCATTTATACTCCATCTGTCTCCAAAAAGAATCAGAGTATATTTAATTTTTTTTTTGCTTCAGAGTATATTTTAAAAGACAATACAAAATGGGATATTTTAAAATATAGGCAGAACATAAGCCATCTAAAGGAAACAGGAGGAATAGGTTTTTATGTACTGAATTAAGTTAAGTTACTTGGAAGTGAAGGCATTACCATTTCCCCCCTTCTCTCTCTATACTACATTGTACATAACCTCATTTTGGCAGCATTTTTTTCTCCATAGAATTATGCTTAAACCTTTATTTTATTTATGTATTTTATTTATTACCTGGTTCTTTTAAAAAAAGGAATATTTATTGAATAACAACATAAATAAAACTAAATACTTTTATAAAAGTCAGAGCCATGATTCAAATGGATAATTTCTTTTTCATATTGCTTTAAAAGATGAGACAACATAAATCACAAGTTAGTAAAGTTAGTCTTGGTGGGTTTAGTAGTTTATAGTTTGGATCCTTTGCTTTTTGATAATCTAATGTAATTCAATGGGAAACTTAAATATATCTGTACTAAACAGTTAACATGTTTAATCAATTGTGACTCATAAATATCAGATCTCTCAAACGAAGATGGAGAAGTGCTGGACCTCAGAAAATTTATGACAATTCTCAAAACAAAAATCTGATGTTCAGGTGTTGATTAAAATGAGAACCATATGCTTTAGGTACTAGATATGCACAAAAGAAACAGTTGTAATCTTTTATGAAAGTTTGAGCCAGACATGTTAATGTCTAGACAGAAGATGCAGTAATTGTTAGACTGGCTAAAAGGAGTTTTCCTCTGAAAAATATCTTAGACCTTGATCTCCTTACCTCAGGTCTAGAGTCTATTCTAAATCATCTCTACTCATGTCAAGATGATTTTCAAGAAGTGAAGATCTGATCAGATCACCCCTTTATTCAAGAAATTCTACTGACTTTCCAGTTTTCTAGAGCAAATATAAATGCATCAGTTTTGTTCTTTCAAATATGGCTCCAAACTACTTTTTCAGACTTACTATCTTGGCAGATAATTGGGAATCATCATTACAAATATCAGTTATCATACAATATATGGATAAAGAAAGTGTAAGGAATTGAGAATAAACTACTGATACTCTAATATAACTTGGAAGTCCCCTCCATTTATTTATTTATTTATTTATTTATTTATTTATTTATTTATTTGTTTGTTTGTTTGTTTGTTTGTTTGTTTGTTTATTTATTTTTGCTTTTTGCTGAGGCAATTGGGGTTAAGTGACTTGTCCAGGGTCACACAGCTAGGAAGTGTCTGAGACCAGATTTGAACTCAGGTCGTCCTGACTTCAGGGCTGGTGCTCTAACCACTGTGCCACTTAGCTGCCCCCCTCCATCTATTATGTAGCCAAATTGTTCTTTTTAACTGTTCCTTATGAATGACACTTTTTTTTTCTGAGCTCTCTCCCTTTGTGCTGGTTGTTTTCATTGCATAATTTCATTCCCTTCTTCTTACTCTTAAGATTCTCTAATTTTTTTTTCAAAATTCAGCTCAAGAGCCACAATCTACATGTTACAAATTTGTTAGTACCTTCCCCCCCAGTTGACCTTATTTTTATTTTGAATCTACCTTAACTTACTTGAATTGTCTCCTATTTAGAAGTTAGGAACTGTTTTTCTTTCTTTCTTTCTTTGTATTCCCAGTATTTAACACAGTGCCTAGGACATTGCTGGCCTCTGAGAGTAATAAATGAAAGTGCTTTATAAATGTAAGGGTTCAAAAAAATAATGTAAGGGATCATGAGATTATATCATAAAGTATGAAAAAACTTGCAAGATTTTAAATGATCAAAGATTTGCCAATTTCATAGGACTGGAGTAAAATAAAATAGATGTTCTTTCAACAAAAATAAAAGATAATCAAAATAACCTCAGACAGATAGATAGATCAATCAGTCATTTATTAAGCACTTACTTTGTGCCAAGAATTATGCTAAGTGCTGGGTACACAAATTAAAAGACAGTTCTTTCCTCAGGCAGCTTACATTCTAGCAGATTAAGAAAATACATAAAAATGAGCTAAGAAGAATGAGTGCAGGGTATCTATGTTGGAGAACAAAGTGAAGAAGTCATCTGGGATGTTGGGGGCTGGGTTTTAAGTGAGGATGGCTAGTCTGGGAACTATACTACTCTGAATGCAAGAAAATTTGAATTAGTAGGAAATTTTTTTTGAGATTCTTTTCTAATGTTATGGGTTTAGTTAAAGACCCTGTAAATGAAATACTTTATTGCATTAAAGAGGTCTGTTGTCATGCTAACAGATTTCCAAGCTATGGGTAAGTACTGCCAAACAACTTTTCCAAGACCCTAATTATATAGTTCTTCTTAATAACTAGGAAGTAGAGTGACTATTATAGAAATAGCCCTACTGGCTCTATCTCTTTAATAAGAAGAAATTTTATAGAAATGATTTTGGAGACATCAGGTTACCATAAAATAAAGTATTACCATCGAATACTTCTTATAAGATATCTTGCCTTTCCCCCTTCCTCCCCCTGAGACAATTGGGGTTAAGTGACTTGCTCAGGGTCACACAGCTTAGGACATGTTAAGTATCTGAGACCAGATTTGAACTCAGGTCCTCCTGACTTCAGGGCTGGTGCTCTATCCACTGTGCCACCTAGCTGCCTCCAAGATATCTTAAGTTGTTAGAGCAATTTCACTTAGAAATGTGTAGGTAGTAGATAAATGAAGTTCCTCTGTATCTTGAGTTATATAGAACCTTCTTTAACCTGGATCTGTGAAGTATTTTTTTCTCCTATTTTTTTTCCCCTATCCTCAAGACATACTCAAGTTTGTATATGAAGGTATACCCTGGTAATCTCTTTTGTGAGTTCATATGTCTTCTCCTTGAATGGACAGTTTCCTAAGTGGGTGATGGATATTTTTTCAGGCTATTGAATCAAAATACTAAGCATATGCAAAACCAATTAAATAAAATTTTTCTATGACTATTGTCAAATGTTTAAAAACCATAATTATACTCTTTTCTGTCTGATGATCAAATTCTCATTTATCTAGAATGATTAAAAGAGGCGTCTGGGTTATTGAATATGCTAATTAAATGAGAATTATTATATAGAAACTACCAATTTTTCTAAGATCCTAGAGCACAATGAAATACTTTTGGTACTAAAACTAATTCTTTGTGGATTCAAATGGCACTTTGAGGTATAGAAGTCCTTATAAAATTATTAATATTGTACAGTATGTAAATAAAGAAGGGATTATAATAATATAACTTGGAAGTTGATTAAAACAATAACAACACATTTCATCAGCTTGTTACTTGTCAGTTCTTTTGTCTTCATTAATTTGCTTGATCATGTAAACTCTGTATGTCTTTCTGAAAATTTATTTTGTTGTTATCTTTAACACCATCATTATCTTGATGTAGATTTTTTTTAACAAATTCTTTCATTTTCTGAGAAAAATAGTCTTCACTATCTTTTATGTTTTTTAATCTTTTAGCATTTAGTAAGTACCTCAGTAAGACCATGTATCATTTAATCTTCTATTCAGCTTCTAATCTGCATTTCTATAAATTTAATACTATAAGGCATATAAAATAAGAGTAAGAATTTATCAAGATTTTGCTTTGAGGGGCATACAATTTGGCTAATTCTTTCTACTTGAGAATTACTTTTCAAAATACTCACCAATTTTATAGAGTAGTGAAAATCAAATAATAATAGATCATATTTGTATAGGATGTTACAGCTTATAAGACTCTTGCCTCACAACAACCTCATTAAGGAGCTAGTAAAGTATGATGCAAATTATCCATTTTATAGATGAGCAGACAAAATCTATGAAACTGTTAAGAGCAAAGCATTAAGGGTAATTTGGAGAAAATTGATTTGGTGTCTTATTAAATCTCATGAGCAGGAAGGAATGCCTTTGAAAACTTCAATAATTTGTGCTGTTAGATATGAACAAAGGCCCAGACTATCAGGTTTTTCATTAGACAAAGATATCTGCAAAAAAAAAAAATTAGTTTTCCAGGTTTTTGTTAAATTTCCCTTTAACAAATTTAAAGCATGAACAAATTACATAATGATAAATTGTTTTTTGTTTTTGTTTGGAATGCTTTTATTATTTCTTTATATCTCTGGTGATCCTGGAAAGCACTTAGATACATGCTGATTAAATGAAATTGTATTTCTTTTGTTACGATTTTGAGAGCCCCAAATATTACTTGCATGACTGATTAACTTTATTATGAAACATTTTAGATCAATAATGCTTTACTTTATATAAAATTCTCTAGTTCACAAATAAAATCCAACATTGCCAGAGACAGGAATATAATAAAAAAAAGTTTTAGAAGAAAGTATTTGAAGGTTTTAGCTAAGCTGTTTCTAAAACATTCTTTCATTACACATACAAAGTAAAACTAAAAAGTGAACATTTCCCTTATGATTTATCTTATTGATTAAAAGTGATTGGTAATATGTACTAATTTCGAAAATTTTAAGGCATTACTAAACTGGCCTGAATCTGATCTTATTATATTATTAAAATATGATCTCATTGAAAGAAGAAAAGAAAATACAACTATACAATGAAAAATAACTAAGAAAAATGGAGTTATAGAAAGTTTTTTGATTTGAAAGGTTTTTCAATTTGCTTGCATTCCAAAAAATACTTTAAAAAGTAACACTTCGTATCTTTGCTTTTTTAGGAGACTAAGTGATGATAAAAATTAATAAGATTACTATTAGCTGCACTTAAGGTTTTGTAAAAGCCAGATTTGGTAAAAACATATTAATGTTATATTTGCTAGTCACTGATAGTTTTTCTTTATATGAGCCTCTGTCTATAGCTTTATTTAAAAACCAGTTAATCTGTTCAAGTTCTGCTTATATTATAAGCACAGAATTCACTTTCAGTCAAGAACATATTGTGATGCCAAGAGACCAATTTTATTAATATTTTTCATTTGTTTGCGAGATTGTACCCAGAAATTACATATTTTAAGAGGTTTTTTTATTTATGTCTTTTATTTTTATACCATCTACATTTCTCATTGTATTTCTTTCCTTACTTCTCCAGAGTGTCATAACTTACAATTAAAAAAATACGAGAACCTTTCCCCTACCCTCTCTCAGCAAAACCAATTGAAACTAATTAGAAAAAAAATCTGATATAAAAATGTTGTGCTCTATACTTGTGGACTCTGACCTCTACAAAGGAGTCAGAAGTCAGCATCTTATCTCTCCTTTGAGGCCATAGTTGTAACACATAAATTTGCAGCATTCATTTTCAATTATTTTTGGTTGTTCTTTTTATTTACATTGTTATAGTTATTGTGTATATAGCTTTCCTCACTCTGCTTACTTCATGTATTTACTTGCTTCTCTGTCATTATCATGTTCATTATTTCTTATAGCACAGTGATAATATACATCCATTCACATAATACAATTTCTTTTTAGCCATTTCCCAATGAGTATACATCTACTTATTTCCATTTTTTTTGTCACCACAACAAATGCTGATATGAATATTTTAATATATGTTGAGCCTTTCTTTTTGATAATGATCTCTTTAGGTTATTTGACTGGCAGTGAAGTCTTTGGGTCAAAAGATATGGCATATTAATCACTTTATTTACATAATTCCAAATTACCAGGTATAATTTAATTATTTTTTCTTCAATTTCATGTTTAAGGAGTGATTTTTCTCTTTGTAAATGTAGATTTCTTGTGATATAGTGAATTTAAAACTGGGAACTTATGTTTTGGGAAATATACATGATCTTATAAGTTGAATTTATTCATGTTATTTTGTTTTTTGGATGATATTTAGCAAGAGGTAGGGATTACCTTTTCTACTACTTTATGTAGATGTAGAGACTAGGAATATACATTATTCAACAATAATATTTTAGTCAACTAGCAAATATTGTACTCATACTCAAATTTTCATATTATTGTCTTTTTTTTTTTAAAGATTCAAGTAATTATTTTATCTTCCATTGCCTTTTAATTATTTTGGAAAGGCCCATGCTGATTTTTTCTTCTAGATGCTATTTCTTCTCTGTAATTTTCCTTATTTATTCATTACTACGTTTTTCCATTATTGTCTTTTTTGAGTTTCCTACATTTTTATAAGAAATTTCTTATATTAGCAGTGTTTCAGCTTTTATAGTCTTTTATTCAAATTATTCACCAAGTGGTTTTTTGAATTTCCTACCTTGACAATATATTCTCTTCTTGATGTATACTTTGGTGAGGGAAGGGAAAGTGGGGGGGGGGATGGCTGTTTAAATTTTCTAGGAATTTGGATCCTGAAACCTTTATTTAGCCATTTGTAGAAAATCAACCTTTCAAAAACTTGTGTCCTCAGCATTATATCCAAGTATACTTCTTATTAAATGAAGAGCATGCTGTGTAACATTATTTAGGGCTCAGACTACCCTTTTGTCTCATTAATATAAAAGAAGATATTAGTGGTGGGTGGGTATGTGTGTTTGTAGAATCCTTGGAATTTAACTACATAATCACAAGCAGCTTTGGTTTTGAAAATCTATAGAAGACAATATTTTTTTTTTCCTGAGGCAATTTGGGTTAAGTGACTCCCAGGGTCACACAGCTAGGAAGCATTAAGTGTCTGAGACCAGATTTGAACTCAGGTCTTCCTTACTTCAGGGCTGGTGGTCTATCCACTGCGCCATCTAGCTGCCCCAGAAGACAATATTTTCAAGTCGTATATCTTGGAATTTTCAAAGTACTCATATGCCTTAATCCTAACTATAAAGTAATTTGTTTTTATTGCACAGGTGTGTCATGCAGAACTTGAAGTAGGAACTTGTTTTCAAGCTGTCAACAGTAGGATTCAGTTACAAATTCTTGAGGCACAACATCTTCCAAGCTCATCTACTCCTCTAACTTTGAGTAAGTTCAGTAACAGTTGGTAAAAGAATACTTAAAAAAATTTACTAATAAGAGACTTTTCTGATTCCTAATATCTAGGATAAAAGCTATTTTATTATGATCCTTTTTTAAATACAAAGATTGTTCCCTTAATTTTTGCATTGGTAACTTAAAAATACTAACTTTTTATATTTTGATAATGCTTCTCTTAGATTTTATCCTTCTTGAACACCCCACTCATTTCTTTATGTGCTTCAAGTACAAATAATATGAAAGATGGATACCTTATAATTTTTCCACTTTTTCTACAGGCTTATGTCTTTAGCTGAAGGATATTATGTTACCTTGAAAGTTTTACCTATATCTGAAACTTGAAATGTGAAAAAATAGCCATTTTGTTTCCCAACCAGAATCTCTCCAATATCTAAATTATTAAAAGCATTCTTAACCCTGTCTCTCAGTTTATCATGATTCTTCCTAATTCTTTATCTCTCATATGTAATATTTCACCAATTTCTTTCATGTTTCTTCATAATATCTTGTGGGTTCATTATTTCTTTTGTGTGTTTTCATAGCTAATAATAGCTAGTAGTTAGCATTTATATAACTTTTCAGCATTTGCAAAGAGCTTTACAAATATTGTCATTTTATCCTCACAACAACCTTGGGAGTTAGGTACTATTATTATCTCTATTTTACAGATGAAAAAAATGAGGCATATAGTGGTTAAATGACTTGCCAGGTTCACACAGCTAATAGCTATCTGAGGCCAAATTTGAACTCAGATCTTTTCTTTTTCATTCAAAGCCTAGCCCTTTCTTCCCTAATTAGTCAACACTGACTCTTAGTTCTTCATCCTTTTAGAATAATATCTTGAATTTAGATAGCAATTTTTAGTTTACAAAATATTTTTACATGCCATAGCACCTTTGAAACGCAAAAGAATTTTTTACAAAGCAGGCAGGCCACGTAATATTATCATTCTCTTTTCACAGACTAGGGCATCAGAATCCAAAAATGTCTTACTTAAAATCATAGAGGGGTTTCTAGAATAACATAAATAAAGCCATAGTCTACTAATTTATTTTTTTTATTTTCCAAATCCTTGTCTCCTGTTCTGTGTATAGCTATTTTAAGATGATTCTTTTGATTTTTTTTGTTTGGAAAAATGACATTAGAAAATTAATTTTAAATTCTCCATCTCAACTTTGTCAACAAGCAATCACAACAGCATGAGACTTATGTGAAAACTAGATTTATTACAAGAGAAATGAAGATGTATGTGGAACCCAGAGTTCACAGTCCTTATAGAAGTTTACATGTTTATTACTATTTAAGAAAAGGAGGAGAAAACAGGAAGGGGCTTTCTATGGGAGGGAAAGGTAGAGTAAAGGTTGGAAAAGGGAAAAAACTACTCTTGATGGGAAGGAACAAGTTTATGGCAAAAAGCCACATTCTTTTTCATTGGGAACTGCTGGACTATGAAGTTATGAGGGTCCGCTTATCTACAAAGGACTTAGCTGCACAAGCATTTTCCTTGTTTGGAACAGACTGACTGGTGCTTGTCTTGCCTCCCAAGGACATGCAAGGAATATGGGATTCCTTGCTTGGGATGCAAACATCAAATTATGTCAGCTGCTGCCTTTTCCTTGACACATTTAGAATTTCCTGTATGCTGCGGATCCAGTGTTTCAGAAAAACATGGCAACTTAAAAAAAAAAAAAAGATAAGTTCAGGGACCTCTTAACAACTTTAAGGTTCTTATACTGAATGCCATATCTTCTTATATATTATGCCTTCTCTAGCCTCTCATTACAGGAAGTCTGCACATATATGTTTTGCTCTAAATGTCTAAGTTTATTTTTAGAAGAGATCTAAGTTCCAGTGTTTTAAATCATAATCATTTTTCTATATAAAAACTTAGTAGCACTTATGGAATAATATGTTTTCAATAAAAAAATAGAAAACAAGGTCATAATACTAGTAACTAACCCCTTCTCCCAAAGAATATTGAACTGGAATAATAATGCTTGAAGAAAAGCAGTTTAATTAAGTAAGAAGATGGGGGTAGTTGTAGAATTATGAAGATTTTAAAGGAGACTTGAACACTTTAGTAAACCAAAGTTTAGTTAAAAACATATAGTTGAGGCAAATAGATAACCCAAGGGAGAGCATTGGAGTTGAAGGGAGGAATACTTGATTTCAAATTCCTTAGCTTCTACCTCAGTTTCCTCATCTGTAAAATTGAGATAATAGTAAAGTCTACCTTCCAGGATTAAGGTAATTCTAAAATGATGTAATATTTCTTTTAAAAATTTAAAAAAAAGATTTCCTTTTCCTTGATTCAAATGGGTTGTTAACCTTGCTCTTATGCATTTTTTATGGGCAGGATGGTATAGTAGCAAGAGAGCTGGGACTTGGAGTCAGAAGAAGTAGATTTGGCCCTGTTTCTGCCACTGTATATTTTTGAGCAGATTGTTTAAATTCTATAAACTACAGTTTTTTTGTAAGTAAAATGGGTATGATAATCCTTGGTCTGCCTTCTTTATAGGACTGTTTGTGGATCATATAAGGTAAAGAATGTAAAAGTACTCTTTAACCATAAAGTAAAAAGTAAATATCAACTGTTTTATTATCATTATGCTTATTACCTGTTTTGTCTTTTGCTGAGAAGAACAGCACATTGGCAGAATGGCAGAAATGAGAAGCATGGAAAAGAAAGAAAGATTCCCCCCCCCTCTAATTTGGCAAGGTTTTAGAAGAGGATAAGTTGCAGAACGATTGCTGTTCTTTATTGGTAGAGGGAATTACTTCACTGGGAGTTTTCTTTACCAATGAAATCATAGATCTGGGCAGAAAAAGGCTAATTTTGGCTCTATGTAAGGAACATTTTTCTGAAAATTAGAGCTAAGAGTACAATTGGCTGTCTCAGGAGATAATGAGTTCACCATCAATAGAGGCAGAAGTATGCTGATAAATATTGAATGACTAGTTCTCCAAAAAAGGCATGGCATTCTTAAGTTTAATCTGCATTATAAACATTTTTCTTCATCACTTTTAAAACATCAGTAAAAAAACCAGTAAATCAAGCCCTGATTTATTGCATTTGTCAATTGTTACACTAAAAATTTAACAACCAGCTCTTTCTAAGTGGGTTGAGCTAGCATTTTGGATAGACTATTGTACTGGTTCCTTTCAGCTCTAAATCTGTGAACTCATCCTGGTCAGATATGGTTTTGATGAAAGGACTCTTTCCAGTGCTTGATTCTCCTTTTTTTGTGAAATCTCTTTTCTATATCAGGATCTGTGTAGATGTATAGATAGTCTCCATATTATAAATGCTCCACTTATTAAGTCTTCTGTGAGGAAACCAAAGTTGACTTGATTGACTTGCTACCTGTCCTGCAGTTACTGTTCCCCTCAGCATCCCTCAGAACTGGACTTCCAGAGATTATGCCTCATCTTCTTGAGGCAGTATATTCACCCAACTTTGAAACTGTCCTAAGGGTGAGTTATTCTGATAATTTAGTGGGTGAGTAAAAATGCAATTAAACCATTAATATCCAGCTGGCTGTGGAACATGTTGCTTATGTTTTCTATCAGAAATCCAGGGGGTTTTCTTGGTCAACTTTTCTCTGCATATTGCCTTTTTAGCAGGGCAAAATAGAAAATTAATACCATTACCACAGGAGTTGGCATGTTAATTGATTTCCCTTTTACTCACAATTCCAATGATTCTAGAGGAAAAGTCCTTCCCTAGTGACTATGTATTATGTTCTATTACAGTGCACACTTAAGAGCTATGTCACTTTCGTATGTATCCTCAGCACCTATCACAGTTACTTACATATTATAGTAATGATAATTATCAGCAATAATAATAATGATAATATTTAGGTTATGCTTGTTATGTGCCAGGCGTTTTGTGAAGCACTGTGCAATCATAATCTCACTTGATCCTCTCAACACCCCTGGGCAAATTAAGGGTTAAGTAATTGGACCCCAAATCATACAGCAGATAAATATCTAAGGCTGGATTTGAACTCACATCTTTTTCTTGTGTCTGCTGACATTCTGGACCAGAAGAAGAAGGAAGATTTCTTTTTTTTCTCACTGGTATCACTCAATAAGCATTCTTTTTTTCCCCTGAGGCAATTGAGGTTAAGTGACTTGCCCAGGGTCATACAGATAGGGAATGTTAAGTGCCTGAGACCAGATTTGAACTCAGGTCCTCCTGACTTCAGGGCTGGTGCTCTATCCATTGCACTACCTAGCTGCCTCCAATAAGCATTCTTTTAAAATTTGCCCCATCTTGTCTATATCACCTGGTCCAGGTCTTTGTTGCAGTAATCTGCCAGCATCTATAGCTATTTTTTTGCTTTCTTAAGGAGTTTATTCCTTATTTCTCAGTCTTCTTTACTTCAACCTTTGTTGTCAGACTCATACCTCAATATGCATGTTGATTTTCTATTAAAATGCATTTTATTGATTTTTTCTTTTATATTTATGTCTCAGTCCCTTTCCTGATTAACTTCCCTTTGTAAGGAACAAATAAACAATTAAGCAAAAACATTTGATGCAGAAATCTTGTCTGACAAAATGTATAATACTCTGAAGAATATGACACTTCTCTGCTGTGAGGAAGTTGCTACAGTTTTTTTTTTTAAGATCTCTTTTCCAGAACCTTAATCAGATTTTCCATTACTCAGAATTTCAACTTTATTTTAGTGATCTTTTAATTAGCATAATTGTAGAGATCATTTTATTGGTTCTGCTTATTTCATTTTGCAGTAATTCATACAAATTTTTCACATTTATTCCTCATGTTCTTGCTTTTTAAAAAAAATTTACATTCATAAAATTTCCCATCAAAAAGTTAATAATATTTAAGCGTTAAGTTACAAGTTTTTTAGCTACCACTTACAGTGCTGTTATTTGGGATATATTGGAGCTTTATTTTTGTCTGATTTTTTGGGGTTATGTGCCAAATCAGTGGATTAGTGGGTCAAAGCAATAGATAATTTAGTTAATCTTTCTTGTATGATTCCAAATTAAAATTCAGAATAATTGAATCAATTTGTATTTCCACATCAAAATACTTGTCCTTCTATTGTCTCTACAACATGGATGTTCTCATATGTTTTCATATTTTTAATTTGTTTGGAATGAGGTAAAACTACAGTTTTGATTTATATTTCTTTTTATCATTAGTGATTTAAGCCTTGCTTTTATATGCTCATCTGTAGTTTGCAATTCTTATTTTGAAAACTGTTTATATCCATTAACCATTTACCTTTGATAAAATGGTGTTATATATTTGTGTCCATTTCTACATATTTTGGATATTAAACTTTTATTGGTGATATTCAATGCAAATAAATTTTCTCATACTTATCATTTATCTTTGAATTAGAGCTTTATTGATTTGATTTCCCTCCTTCCCCAAACTTGTTAACTGTAGTTGGAATTGCCGGTTTAATATTTTATAATATCCTCTCTTCCTTGTTTGGTTAATAATTCCCCACAACCCCCCAGCCATTTTCTTCTACTATTTTTTTGCCATGCTATAACCTTTTTTTTTATTAAGGTTGTATATTTGTTTTAAACTTATTTTAGAATGTAGTGTTAAATGATTTATTTCTGGTTTTCTTAGCAGTTTTTTTAAAAAAAAAATTATTCCTTGGTAACTTATGTTTTTGGCTTTACCAACCACTAGACTACAGTTTTTGGTTGCTTATTTTGTTGTTGTTATTGTTTGCTCCATTGATATACTTTTCTATTTTTTTAAACCATTTTCAAGTAATTTTGATGACAACTGTTAAGTTTGGGGTCTGGTAGTGTTATGGTCTCTTTATTTGGACTTTCTTGCATTACTTTTGAAAATTTAGATGCTTTATTTTTCTAAATGAATTTTCTCAATATATTGTCTAGTTTTAAAAGTTATATCCTTTAATTTCTAAATCAATTTTGGAAAGCATTATAATGTTTATTTTACAGACTTAGCCCAACCACGAATAATAAATATCTCTATAATTATGTTGTTTTTCCCACAAACATTCTAGTCTTTCAGGTTATCAATCTCTAGAAGTCCCATGATATATATCATCACTCCCCTTCCAAAAAACACAGGGATGATCACATCCTAGATTTCATTCTTAACTCTGATTGTGCTATCTTTGTAATCCTAAATTCTGAAGTTTTTCTTTCTAACTTCCTGCTCTTCCATTTTTTTCACCTCTATCTGAAACTCCTCATGATATTTAGTCCTCCCATAATTCCCTGTCTCCCAGTCCATTATGCTACATGATAGCCTCACTTATCTCCCTTCACCATCTGGACTATAGTAAGGCTAGTTCTATGATCTTATTTCCTTGAATCCTTTCTTTCTTGCCATCTCATCTTGTCAAACCATAACTCTTGATTACACTTGCTATTTGTATTGTCTGTTTCAGTTTGTCTGTTACTGCATACTCTTGGAGGAAGTCACAAAATATTGCTAACTGGCGTCAACAATTTGTTTTGTAATTGTACCTGGACTCTCATTCATACATAACAGTCCTTTTATTTTTTCCCTCTTTTCAGCGGTTTCAAACTCTTTTTTTCTCTGTTAAGATATCTCTTTTGCTTCCTAGCAGATGACCTTAACTTCTTTTTTTCCTTTTTTTTTCTGGGGTTATACACATACATTAATTTTTTTAAAAAAATACACTCAACTCCTACTTTTCACTGAGAAAATGGAGACCATCTGCAGGGAGCTCTCTTTTTTCCTTTACATCATGTCTCAATGCCCCTTTATCTATTTTGTTCCATAGTTTCATCTTTTATTCCATTGTCTGAACAAGAAATGATCCTTCTTTCCAAGAACCTGAACTTTTGACACTGTCTTCTGTAGAAACTTTTCCTTTCTGTTTCCTTTTAATTGTCTTATCTACTGGCTTCTGTTTTATTCCCTTACATGCTATTAATACCCATGTCCAATTCTCTCTTTAATCCTTCATTTGACTGCCATTCTCCTCAACTTATCATCTTATATCTCTTCTATAGCCAAATGTCTTGAAAATACTGACCAGGCTGCTTACCTTCTACTTTCTGACTGCTTTACTTGTTTAGTCATTTCACTCCTGTCTGACTCTTTGTGACTCCATTTGGGGTTTTCTTGGCAAAGATATTGGAGAGGTTTGCCATTTCTTTCTCCAGCTCATTTTATAGAAGAGGAAACTGAAACAAACAGAGTTAGGAGACTTGCCCAAAGTCACACAAGTAGTAAGTATCTGAGGCTAGGTTTGAACTCAGGAAGAAGTGAGAAAAACTCATTTCTTGATAATTTATCTTTTAATACTACTAGTTGACTATCATTGTTTTTTTTTTTTCAATGTTACCAGTGATCTTTTTGAAAGTCAGTTTTTAATTGATTATTTTCTCTTGTTGTCATTTTTATATTTCCTAGGTTTCCCTTTTCTACTTCCAGAAATCTATTCCTTATGATGGAATCTTTTTTAAATAAAAAAGAAAAATTGTAATAAGAGAAGAAAAAGAAATCAATTAAATTAACCAACATACCCAAACTCCTAAATATTATGTGTGATGTTTGAAACCTTTGAAGACATTTCCCTCTGTGCCATTCTCTCCCACCTCTGCCCCATTTTTTCCTACAATGGAATGGTGAAGGGAGATGACTTCTCATCTCATTGTCTCTTCCCTGGATTTTTGAAACTCTGTTCTAACCTGGTTCTCCCACCTTCCTAACTACTTTTCACTGTCCTTTGCTGACTCAATGTCCACATCTTTTCCCCTCCCCAACCCTCTGTTACATTTTAAATTTCTGGAAGGCAGGGATGGAGTCTTATTTATCTTATTTTTTGGATTCATAATGTTTTATGGAGTGCTTTGAACATGTTTGTTGAATTAAATATTTTATTTATCATGATGAATCCATTTAGTTCTGGTATATTTTTGCAGGACATTTGTTAGTAAGTTGTCTGATTTCTCTCCCTGAGATTGTTCTATTTGTAACTTTTTTGTGTGTGTCATAGATGGGCTTTGTTTTATTAATTGTTTTATTTTTATCTGGTTATACATATATGTTAACTTTTAAAATATACATTTCTTCATGAATCATGTTGGGAAAGATCAGAGCAAAAGTAAAAACCAAGAGAGAAAAAATAACAGGAAAAAAAACCAAATTATTTGTGATTTATTTTGTCAGTTCTGGTATTTCATATTTTAAAACATGTTCCTCCATTTATTTTGAGCATCTAGGTGATGCAGTATATAGAGCACTAACCTGAGTTCAAATCAAGCCTCAGACACTTAATAGCTGTTTGACCCTGGGCAAGTCACTTAACTCTGCTTGCCTCAGTTTCCTAATTCTCCTCTGGAGAAGGAAATGGCAAACTATTTTAGATTTTCTGCTAAGAAAACCCCAAATGGGGTGACAAAGGGTCATATACAATTAAAATGAGGGAACAGCAAAAACAACAACAACCATTTAAGTTCTCATTTTTTATTGGCAAAATTTTTTTCTTTCCTATAATTATATTCATAAACATAGAATTTTGAGTTAATACCAAAGGTATAGTATCTGGTTATTTTCTTGATTTCATCATTATCCACTATTTCTTATTATTTGAGTAATTTAAGTTTTTTTAAAGTTTAAATTTAATAATGGCTTATTGATTTTGATGATGCTCCTCCCCTGCCCCCCCAAAAGTTTTCAGGTTTTAATTTGTAATCATTTAATATAAGAAAACCATGTTATGATAATAGAAAGAATCTTGAATCCAGAAGTTAAGAGATCTAGGTTTGACAATAACTATTTAGTACAGATAAGTTACTTAATGTTTGGGAAACAACAGTAAGTTTTTCATGTATAAAATGAGGGCAATAATGTATATATAATCTGTCTTTCAATATTTTGAAAAAGAAATGTATACAGTTACTTAAAATACATTGACCTGTAATTTCTCAATTTAAAAAAACAAAAACGAAAATAACCTTTTCCCAATTTTTTATTTTCCAGATTTCTTTGTGAAGGTGGCAATGTTTAATTCAGGAGATTTGATTTATAAGAAGAAAACACGTCTACTAAAATCCAACAATGGTAGAGTAAAGTGGGGAGAAACAATGATTTTTCCATTTACACAAAATGAGAAAGAGATTAATTTTCTTATCAAGCTTTATAGTCGGAGCTCAGTAAGAAGAAAACACTTTGTAGGACAGGTTAGTTTTGATTTTTTGAAAAAAAACGTTTTGTGACTTTTATCGTTTTGTCATCTGTCTATATTTTATTGCATTTCGGACACAGTTCATCAACATAAGGATGATTAAAGAGCAGACCTTAACTATAGGCACCTAGTGGGGCAATGGCTAGGACATTGGGCCTGATGTCTGGAAGACTCATGTTTCTGAAGCCAATTATGGCCTTAAACATTTACTAGCTGTGTGATCTTGGACACATCACTTAACCTATTGGTTTTTTTTAGTTTCCTCATCTATAAATTGGATATAATAATAGCAACATCTGGCTTCTAAGGTTGTTGTAGAAATCAAGTAAGATGTTTGTAATAATTACAAAATAATTACAAACATAATAGTGGCTGTTATTATCAACCTAGGGTCCTAGTGAGATCCTAGCAGTTCAGATTAATACTACAAAAGACTTGCCTATTGTGTACACATTTTATACATAAAATATCAGTACATTTAAGGTAAATGCTGCAGCATGTCAGGATTTCTATTAAAATAGGAAAGATTTTTTATTTTTATGATTAATAAGCTAGCATTTTTATACCAGGAACTATACCAATAGAACAGAATGTTATATAAGAAGCAGAAGCTTACTATGGTTCTTGATGATAAGCTCTTACAGAGGAGGGAAAATATGTTTAAGTGAACTTTCATTTAGATTAGTCATTTGGTTCTTTTCCAAATCATATTTTATGATTAGTCTGGGTCTGTTTACATATGAGTAAATAAATTATGTTAGACTTGGTAGCTTAAAAAAAAAGTTGTTGAACTCTCGCCAGTATAGGAAATAATGTTTAGATAAGTTATGTCTCTGTCTGTTTTATAACTTTTTTATCATGATAGTCTGTATGATATTACTCATATACTGTATATTAAAATATTCAGTAATTCATATAATTTATATAATAAAGCCTAAGATCTACTTGTCTTGTGATATTTCACAAAATTCTCTTCTCTCTCTCTCTCTTTTTAAATAAAAGATTAGTAATTGCTCCATGCACCTTTATGCTTATCATAACTTTTCTCTAGATTTTTAGGGAAACAGAAAAAATGTGCCAAATTACCTCTAATATGAAATTTTGATTCTTTACTAGAATAACAAAATCTGGTACTTGTATCTTTGTTGTTTCTAGTGATATATATGATCCTCTCTCTCTCTCTCTCTCTCTCTCTCTCTCTCTCTCTCTCTCTCTCTTTCTCTCTCTCTTTTTTCTTTTTGCTGAGGCAATTGGGGATTAAGTGACTTCCCAGGGTTATACAACTAGGAAATGTTAAGTGTCTGAGTCCAGATTTGATCTCAGGCTCTCCTGACTTCAGGGCTGGTGCTCTATCCATGGCACCATCTAATTGCCCCAGTATATATGATTCCCAAAATACATATCTTCACCAAGATTTGCTGTGAATCCTAGAGTATATATTTTTCAGTTCATAATTTATTTTTGTTATACTTTAACCCTTATTTAGAAAGTACTGTCCATTGCTTCAAGGGGCCATGAAATCCAGAAATACTTTAGGTAAAGGAAAAAAAAGTATGGTGCTGAGACCTTGGAGAATTATAAAATCATAAAATTTCAAGAGAAAAAAACATTAGAAACAATCTAGTCCAACCTTATTTTTTGTTTTGTTTTATTTTTGTATAAATTAAGATGCAGAAAGTTGGAATCATTTCTGTACTGTCAGTATTATAGCTAGCACCTTAGAACTTAAATCTCCTGAACACTAGGTAAATGCACTTTCATTTATACCATAAATCACTTTGAATTGGCTGCGTTTTCTTCTGGAGTCATATAGAATATCTGCCTTTTTCTTGTCCTCTCTTTCAAAGTCTGATCCCTGGCATGCTCAAGATCTTTTTCAGACTAAACACACCCAGATCTTTTACTAATTTCTCAAAATCCCCAAAAGTTTCTGGAACAATTAAAATATGCTTAATTGATAATATGCAAACCAAAAAGAAAAATCTCAGTCTTTCTTAAGAATTAAGAATTTTTGATTTTAGGACCAGGCAATTAGCTTTTTCATTGATTAATTGGCTTTATCTTTAACTCTTTTACAGATTTGGATAAGTGAGGACAGCAATTGCATTGAAGCCGTGAATCAATGGAAAGACACAATTGCAAATCCAGAAAAGGTTGTTATCAAATGGCACAAATTGCATCCATCTTGAAGATCATGAGTTTTCTAGAGGACTTTGGAATTCTTGTAAAAATATTTGTGATTTCAAAAAACTTAAAAATCATTTTTGAAAGGGAAAATCATTGCCTTTCATAGTACTTCATGTGGTGAAACTTCATAAATAATAATTGTAACCAGAAAAAGTAAGATCTGTACAAATTATTTCAGATCTATGAGAAAACAGGCAATAAAATGAAAGGTAGGTATTAGTAAAGGAACACAATAAACTTCAAATTAGATGAGAACACTGAATACAAATCTTGATTTTCTGTGTTTGCCATTTTCCTAAAGCTCTAATCATATTTTCAAAGCTTCATATGTTAAAATCAAGTCTTGGATAATAGTACTATGAGACTGGAAGAGTTTTGCTGCCAAATACTTCATTTGTAGTAATCACCATGTCTCTATTTTGTGGGATATCTTCATATACATCCTTTCTCCCAAAAGGCCAAATATATTTAATGAAATACTTTTCCCCTGACTTTTTCATTCTCTGTGAAGAAAATTTGACTCATATTTTGTAATCTTTTTATTCATAATGTATGACATTGCCCCCTTATAACAGCTGTGTGATCTCCAAAAGCTAATGGACCTTTACCCTCTGAAATAAGAGCTTGTGTAAACGAAATTAATCCTTGGAATATTGAAATTTAATTAAAAACCTAAGGTTCATGGATTTTCAGTGGCTTCTCAATTTGGCTAAATGTATATGCTTTCATCCTTTAAGTATTTTACTCTTCATTTTGTATTAAGTTAAAATGAGGTCAGCATCCATGTGGCCAATCCTAATTAAAAGAATGAAGTGAGGATAAGTGGAAAACTCAACATTTGACATAAATCATTTCCATTTTTTTCCTTTTAAACATGAATCATTTTTCTCAAGAGTTGGAATATTTGCTTATGTTTCCATACAGACAGGCATAGTAACCCAAAGCTGCAAATTTATTGCAGGAACTTGTTTTCCAATGTTCATTAGAACTCATTGTATAAGAAATTTCATCTTAGTTGGACAAAACAAGTTTCTGGCAGAAAGAAACAGAGACACACACACAGAGACAGAGACAGAGAGAGACAGAGACAGAGAGAGAGAGACAGAGACAGAGAGAGAAGGAGGGAGGGAAGGAAAAAAAGAGAAACAGACATAAAGACAATATTATTGGGTTGGAGAGAACAAAACCCAACCTCATAATTTTGCTTATTGCTAATGTAGACCAACTGCTCTGCAATCACTTTGATTTCTTCTCTTGACAGTTGTGATTATGAGAATTCTGCTACAACTCAGTCACATAGTTCTCGCTTCATTGCATATATTCTTTAGTAATTACTGTTCACTAATATTTTTTACAAACCTACTTACTACAATACATATTTTCCACTGCAGCACTGATTTTCATTGACTATTCATTTTCCCTCAAAATTATATTTCCTTCACTTCTCCTGCCTTTTGCTTCTGCTTCTTATGCTTTGAAGCATTCATCATAGACCTGATCTGTACAAGGGCATTAGGGATGGTGGTGGGAGGAATTCCTTGACATCTTGCATGCTACCTACAGTAAAAAAAAGTGGAGAAAATAATCATACGACAATGTTCATAATGGCCTTGAAAGAAGAGATGCCATATTTGTTAGCAATGCATTATTTTTTCCTAGAAATTAGAATTGTGTTAATGCATGCTATGAAAGTATACAAATAGAGAAATCTGAAGAAAGTTATTTTAGCAGTTTTGTTTCATCTATTAGTGTTAACTTTTTAATATTTTGCATCTGTTAATTAATTTGAATAAGATATTTTTCTTGTATTTAATGTCTTCGCTCTTGTATTTGTATCCCCAGTACTCAGCACAATGTTTGGTATATAGTACAACACTTAATAAATGCCCTTTTATTCTTTTCATATATGGAATCATGGAAAGTTAATATTGAGGAGAAAAACAAAAGAGAACTAGAACATCTTAGTATGTGATGTGACTTATTCATAGTTGGATTTGGGTTGAGTAGGAGAGCCAGACTGCATAGATCCCACCTATATCTCCCTATGTATGTGCCATAGACATTTTCCAAGGTACCTGGAAAATAAACATTTTGTTACCCCTATGGCTAATTCAATTGAATTTGACAATATTAAGCATCCAAAATATTCAATTCACTTGATAGGTTCTGTGGCTAAAAAAAAATAATTGAACAGCCCCTACTATCGAAGAATTTATATTTTACTAGGGAAGATCCAAAATGTATATAGATAGAATGTTGGATGTGATGGAGTATTTTCTAGATAAAGTACTTTAGAAAAAATTGTGGAGGCAAAGATTCTTTCATTTGGAGGGATTGGAGGTTTTGTGAAGAAAGACATAGGTTGGTAGTTTCAGAAAGAGAAAAGTTCCAAAAAGAGATGAAGCAGGGCTACATTTTAGGTATGGAAGTTTATGCAAATTTATGGAGATAAAAGACAAAATGGAATGGAATCAAAAGCATTTATTAAGTACTAACTTAAGCATGAGCCTCTTGTGCTCAGTATTTAGGATACATATAATTTCTATTTTTTCTAATATTCTAATTGGGGGAGATAACACTTGTAGGAAGATCCATGTTCAGTTCATGACATTTGGAAAGGCCAGGTGATATTTAGGAAAGTAATAGGGAAGATGGAAGGTCCTGAAAACTTTGAGGAGTAATGGGATTCTTACCAAGAGGATAGAAGGTCCAAAAGTTAGAGTAAAATGGGGCTCTGGGAATATCTCCAATAGAAGTAGGAGTTTGGGAGTTGGCTTCTATCTGATAATGCAGGAATCCTGCCCTTACTGGGAACTGGAGGGGTAATAGGGAGTGGGGAGTGGTGTTGTGTTAGTGTGAGTTGGAATGTATGAGGAGCAAATGATTGTTTTTATTTGACTATTACCTTTAGTGAATGGAGATGGAAGAATATGGTTGGATTTAAGATATAGAACCTTCATCATTGTGAGTGGCTGGTTATGTGTAAATGGAAATGCATAGGTGAAGGCTTTAGCAACAGCTATGAGTATCTTTGGTCACAACCATATGCCCTTTAAACAAGTTACCCCCAAGACACTGAATTTGAGAGTTACTAAGTGATGATCATTCTCTAGTAACCTAGACTTACTTCCCCCTAGTCCTCCACCCTCTTAGGTGAGGATCTTTGTTTCATTACAAACTGAAAAAATTGAGGCTATTAGCCAAGAGCTCCTTCTATTCTCTACTGCCTCTTAAATCTTTCTGATATCATCCTTCTTTTTATGCTCCTTCAGCCTCAACTGATGAGGTGGCCCTTTGCTTGCTAAGATAAACTTACATATACTCTTGATCTCATCCCCTTCCATCTTTTCCAACAAATTGCCCCCAAATGCCCCAAACAAGAGCCCCTTATGCTCTTTAAACATCAATCTATCCCAATTTATTCCTTGCTGTTTTTAAACCCATTCAAGTCTTTCATAAATTAAAACAAATAAACTTTATAAATCTTATACCACTCCTCTACTTTTCAGCTAAACTCTGAAAAAACGCAGTGTTTCCATTTATTCATTTCATTGTCTTAAAAACCTTCTGAAATCTGGATTCCAACACCATTCTTTAATTGAAACTTCTCTTTTGCTATTATCAATAATCTTTTAATTGCCTAAACTAATGGCTTTTCCCCAATTTTCATTCTAATTAGCTACTATGAAACTTTTGTTACTATCATTTACCATATTCTCCTAGATATTCTCTTAAGTTTTCATAACTCTGCTTTTTCTTGGTTCATCTCTTGCCAATCTTCCATATTTTGTCTTAGTTTGGATCTTTATGTTTTATTCACTATGTGGGTAGATCCTAATGTTCTGTCCTGGGCTTTCTTCTTTATATTTTCTTAAGTTATTTCATTAGCACCCATGGCTTCAATTATCATCACTATGTATATGATTCTGAGTTCTATTTATCTAGTTCCATCTTATCCCCTGAGCTATAGTCCCACATCACCAATTTTCTATTAGATATTATGAACTAGATGTCCCATATACATCTCAAACTCAACCTGTGTAAAACAATTCCTTATCTTTCCCCCCAAAACCAATTTCAAATTCCACTATTACTGTTGAGAGTATCACCACCTTTTCAATTACCTAACCTTCTTATCATCCTTGATTCCTCAATCTCCCCCACCCAAAATAAGCAATGATTTTCTATCTCTTGTTATTTATTTATCTACAGTATCTCTCATACATTGCCCTCTCTTCACCTACACAGACAACATCCCAGTTTAGGCTCACATAACTTCTTTCTTGGATTATTGAAATAGCATTTTTACTTGTTTTTGTAATTTTTAAAACTTTAAATATTTTTCCAATTACATATAAAAATAAATTTTAACATTCATTAAAAAAAATTAAGTTCCCAATTTTTTTCTTACCTCCCTCATACTTTACCCTGAGATGGTAAGGAATTAAATATAGATTATACATATTGTCATGCAAATTATATTTCTACATTAGTCATGTGAAAGGAAACACAAAAAAATCACCAAGAATAATAAAGTAAAAAGAGTAAGTGTCAGTCTTCATTTATACTTCATCAGTTCTTTCTCTGGAGGTAGATAGTATTTTTCATCATAAGTCCTTCAGAATTGTATTGGAGCTTTGTAATCTTCCCTTCCACTTATCTTCTATGTGAATTAATTTGACCCCATTCTACCTCTCTCTTCTATCTTCTTTTAGCGTATCCTTCTTTTTCACCTCTTAATTTCATATGTTTTTAAATACTATCCCATCATCATCAACTGTGCCTATATGTGTACTCCTTCTAATTGCTTAATAATGTTTTTAGTAATACAAATATCATTTTCCGGTGTAGGAATATAAACAATTTAACCTTATTGAATCCCTTGAGATTTCACTTTCCTATTTACCTTTTTTATGCTTCTCTTGAGTCTTGTATTTGAAAGTCAAATTTTCTATTCAACCATGATCTTTTGATTAAGAATGTTTGGGGGCAGCTAGGTGGCTCAGGGGATAGAGCACTAGCCCTGAAGTTAGGAAGACCTGAGTTCAAATCTGGTCTCAGACACTTAACATTCCCTAGCTGTGTGACCCTGGGCAAGTCACTTAACCTCAACTGCCTCAACAAAAAAGCAAAAAAAAAAAAAAAAAAAGAATGTTTGAAAATCCTCCATGTCTTGAATAACCATTTTTTTCCTTTGAAGAATTATACTTTGATAGGCTGGGTAAGTGATGCATGGAAATAATCATAGTTCTTTTGTCCTCCAAAATATCACATTCCATGCTCTCTGATATTTTAATTTAAAAAGATATTAAATATTGTGTGATCTTGACTGCAACTCCATGATATTAGATTTTTTTCTGGCTACTTGCAATATTTTGTCCCTTACCTGGGAGCTCTTGAATTGGACGTATATTTCTGTGAGTTTTCATTTTGGGATCTCTTTCAGAAAGTGATTAGTGGATTTATTGAATTATAATTTTACTCTCTGATTATAGAATATTAGGGCAATTTTCCTTGATAATTTCTTTCAAGAAATTGTGACCTCTTGTACCTCCTTTTCCATTTGGCCATTTTTACTTTTTAAGGGGTTCTTCTCTTCAGTGGATTTTATGCCTTTTTTACTATTTGGTCTATTCTGTTTTTTAAGCTATTGTTTTCTTTGGTAATTTTTTTTTGTGTCTCTTTCACTATGCTGTTGATTTCCCCCCATAATTTTGTTGTACAATTCTCATTTCTTTGCTTGATTTTTCTTCTACCTCTCATATTTGCTTTTTAAAAATCCTTATTTTGACCTCTTATCAGAATTATTTTTTTTTGGGGGGGAGGAGTGTTCTGACACCATTAATTTTTTTTTGAGGAATGTAGCTTTTTTACTTTGTTGTCTTCTTAATTTTGTGTTTTGATCTTCCCTGTCACCATAGTTGCTGGCTCACAAAGATCAGTCTTTGTTGATCAGGGGGAATACTTTCCTTCTCTTATATCTTGATTTTGACATTTTTAGTAGTATTGGATGGTTTGATCTCAAATGTAATGGTCTTCCCCATCAAAGTCTTCCTGAAAATTTGGATTGTGGTACTGGGTCCACCTGCTGATGGCAGATCAGAAAGAGTCAAAGTGATTTTCTTAAAGCACATATTTGACCACATCAAACTAAAGAGTGTAAAAAATGAGAACTTATAAAGATATTTTATTTTTATATTTTATGGGAAGATGTTTGTGTGTGAGGACCTAGAAAAACCCATTTTCTTACTCCTCCAATCTTTCTCTGCTACTTTAATAAAACTTTCAAAATATTAGAAATAAAATAGAATCAGTAGACTACCTGAAAAACATGTAAAAAAAAGCTTGGGCATTATATTTCAAGAAATCACAAATGAAAATTGTTCATATCTCAGAATCAGAGTGAAAATAGGATGTATTAGAAATTTTTTGAAAAAGTTCCCCAACAAAAACTCCTATGAATTTTCTTCATGGACAGAAATTAGAGTTCCCATATCAAAGAAAAAAAACCCCACCGTAATCAGTCAAAAAGAATAAGCTCAAGAAACAAGAAGCTACAGTCAGGTTCACATAAGATGTAGTAGCTGCCACCATGAAAGAGAGGAGAACTTGCAATACAACATTCCAAAAGGCAAAACATAAAGACCTAGAACCAAAGAATAACTTGTCAGGACTAAATATAATCCTATAGGAGAAAGTTGGATCTTTAGTGAAATAGAGGATTTCAAAGAATTCTTAGTGAAAATGCCAGAAATGAGTAGACTCTCTGAAATGGAAATGTCAGAATCAAGAGAAACACAGAAAGGTATGTAATTTGTTCAAATGTAGAAGAATTCAGTGGAGATAGTTCTTCATATATCCCTTCATTTGGGGACAAAAACCCAATGTTTTCTTGGGACCTTTATTTATTCAGGCATTATAGAGACAGAAAAATAAGTTAGAAGGCCAAGAATCATTTCATGCTGTATTTTTTATGACTTTGGGAGAATACAGAAATAGAAGGAATGGGAGACTATAAGAGGAAGGAAGGATACCACTATTTCAGGAGAGGTTCACAAGATGAAGAGTATTCAAACATGGAGGAAGAGCTAGGAGAAATACTCATTCCATACATCCCACTTTCTTCTGAGTTAGACAAAAAAAGTTGAGCACAATTACATATACATACATGGTGGTATATAATTGAGAACCCCTGGGGCTAGCTGGATTTAGCTGGAGCCTCAGTTTAAACCATGTGAAATTTCACCTCCTAGTTAGCTCTGGAATTAGGGTCTGAATTCAGGGAGACTAAGGGAAGTTCTGTATCAGGAATGCCAGGCTCAGCAGTGCTGTGGAAATTTGGTCCCAGGCAAGTAGGAATCAGCACACCTGGTGAATACAGAAGCAAGTGGGGCAGGGATGCTGCTGGCTGTGGGCACTTGAAGGATAGTGGAGCTTTTGGTTTGGAGTTCCAAGTCAGATGGGAGAGCTGAAATGAAGCTGGAGGTACTATTTCTCCCCTCATGCCCCTCCCCCCTCCCAGAGGTGTTTACACTAATAGGTCTCATTAAAACAAAACAAAACAAAACAATGAACTGGCAAATAAGAAAGAATCCAACCACAGAAACTTACTATGGGAATAGAGAAGACTGGGGTTCATCTTCAGAGGAGTACAGTGAAGTAAAAAAAAGGCTCTTCTATCCCAAAGAGTAACATTAAATGGTTGCCTGCCCACAGACAATTAATACAAGAATTCAAAAAAATACTTTAAAAATAAAATGAGATTGAGGAAAAACTGAAAACATAACAAAACAAAAGAATAAAATCATCCAAGAAAAACAAGACTATGAAAAAAAAAAGTTAAACTAGAAAAGGAGATACAGAATCTTAAAGAAGAATTTATTCTTTGCAAATTAGAATTGGACAAGGGGAAATCAGTGAAGGTATGAGACTAAGCGATAATGAAACAAAATATAAAGAATGAAAAAATAGGACAGAATGTGAAACATTTTGTAAGAAAAACAACATACCTGGAGAACACATCAAAAAGAGAAAAATGTGAGAATAATCAGACTACCTGAAAGTTGTGACCAAAAAAAGAACCCTGACACAATAATGCAAAAAAATAATCCTAGGAAATTATGCTGGAGTATTAGAACAGGAGGGGAAAGTAGAAATAGAAAAAATCCACCTATCATCATTTCAAAGAGATCCTTTGTAGAAAACACATAGGAATCTTACTGTCAAATTTCCAAACTCCTAGATTAAAAAGAAAATTTTGCAAGGAAAAAAAGAAAAAAACAAAAAAGAAAAAAACAATTCAAATATGCTAGAGCTACAATTAGAATTGCACAGAACTTATTAGCAGTTCCTGTAATCATATAAACAGGCAATCAAAAGAAGTATGCCTGCAGCAAAGAATATATTAAGCAAAATTATTGAATGAAATAAACTTGTAAATTTGTCTCAATCAAATCCATATTTAATAGAAAATTTAACATATAAGAACCGATATCAAGATCAATTTCAAGAAACTTAATATGACAAATGGTTTGTTTTTTACATGAAAATGAATACCATATGTCTGAGATTAACATCAGTAATTAGATAGCTCAAAAGAAAAATTGGGCAGAATTGACTATGATATGGCTCTAAAAAGTAAAACTCTCTAGGAAAAAGTAAAAATAATAATTATGTTATTCAAATGAGGCATAGTAGAAGAATAAACAGAGACATCAGAGAGGGGAGAAGGGCTTGTAGTTCTGAAAAACTTCTCACATTGGGAATGGTTTAAATAGGCAGTACTTCATATATACCATGAAGGATATAGCAAAATGTATAAAGTAATATGGGGCGAAATAGGGGGAGAGGGAATAGGATAAGGCTGAGTATAAAAGGACATATAGATTAATGGCAACAGGACAGTGTGTAGATTAATAGGCAAGGCATAAAGAGGGGAAGGTAGCATAAGATAAGATGGGGTATAGAAGGGTGTTTAAATTAATTGTAGTGAGATAAGATGTATAGATTAATGGGAATGCAATAAGAGGAAAGGAAAGCTGATGGGGAGGGGAAGGGGGGGAAAGAAGAGGGGGAGATAAGGGAGAGATCCATGGGTGGAAGGAGATTGAGTTGTAGCAAGACAAGTTAAGGAGCAGAATTAAAGTAGAAAAATTAGCTGGGATAGGATAGAAGAGATATACACAAACACTACAACAGGGACGAAGAGTAGAATTTATTTTAAAGAAAGGTAGAGCTAGTAATCATTGATCTTAAAGTCAAGCTTAAAGATTCAATCAAGAAAGAAATCTACATTATATGTCAGCCATATTATTTTTGTTTTAGGAGCATGTTTATGTAAGGGTAAATGCATATGTATATATATGTGTGTGTCTGAATGTACGTGGGACTGTATGCATGTAGGTCTATGTATGTGTATATATAGATATATGTTTTTGGGTGGGTGTGAATATGTATATATGTGTATATGTATATATACATAAATGTATATATATATACACAAATATATATGTATGTATAAATATATCTGTTCTTAACTATAGCTTGTTTGAGGGAGGTGGAGGATGAAAGGGAAAAAAAAGAATAAAGCCAAAAGTGAGCAGCAGAAAACAAAAGAAAAACCTATAAGGAAGCAAAGAAAAGATGGACATTCATGAATATAATTTCTTTTATTATTATATATGCCTTCTTGAAATGGAAATTTCTTGTTATATATTTTGAATCCTCTCTGATGCTCTGCTGGGCACATGACAATGTTTTGTTTTGTTTTGTTTTTCTTTTTCTTTTCTTTCTTTTTTTCTATTTTCTTTTTATGTATTTAGTTAAAAAAAATTCCAGTTTCCATCTATCTCTCTCTTTTTTTTCAAGTATGGTTAAGATGTATTTATTTTTCTATGTTTTTAAGTTAATAAAAATCAATTTTCTGTCAAAAAAGTAACTGAAAAGCTATTAGTAAATATTCACCCACAGTCCTAATTTTTCATCTGTAAAATTTTTCTCTCTTTCTATGTGTATGCATGTGTATACATACCCACATAGATTTGGATATCCATACATATATAAAAATATATGCATGTATGGAGCATGCTAACCCTACTTATCCAATTTTCTTTTAAGCTACATCTTACCAAAATAATATTAGGATAATACTTTAGTTTGACATCCTTGTTCACAACTGAATAGTAAATTCTTATCAATCTTTCTTGAATTATCAATTTCAAACCCAATATTCTATACTAAATCCCCTTTACCAAAGAGGTAATCCTTTTCTTTTGAGCCCTAGGTGAAAGCTCAGTGAGGAACTCTGTTCTTTCTTTTGATAGAATTACACCTGTGATTCATCAGGGGCAAGATTCTCTATGAAGATTTTATGGTGGCATTTGGACAAGAATCTTATAGGTGGAGAAGGTAAAGATAATTGGAAATCTAAAGAAATTTCTCACAGTGGTGGGAACTTAGATCTATCTAAATTAGAATTAAGTATCCATACCTATTTTAGGCCCAATCTTTTATGTCGGTGAATGCTTTGGTATATTCATGATAGTGGGAAGAAATATGATTTTGAAAAATTCAACATGCTAGATATGGCTATCATTTACTAGTACTTTTTTTTTTTTTAGGCCCTTGCCCAGGCTCACACAGCTAGGAAGTGTTAAGTGTTTGAGACCCAATTATATATCTATATCTATGTATGTCTCTCTATATAGATATATATATCTATATCTATCTAGATATATATATATACACACATACATAGAGCTACATGCATACATATCTACATGCACTCACATGCATATATATGCACGCACAATTGTCCATATGTACGCATGAATCTAAATCTAAATCTAAAACAATGTTACTATGGCTGACATATAACAGAGATTTTTTCTTGATTGAATCTTTAAATTTGACATTGTCTGAGATCAACAATTACTAGCCTTACTTTTTTTTCCCTGATAAATTCTACTCTTGATCCTTGTTGTAGTGTTTATGTATGTCTCATTCTTTTCTATCCCTGCTAATTCTACTACTTTAATTCTGCTCCTTAACTTGCCTTTCTATTAGTTAATTTTCCTCTCACCCATGGGTCTGTTCCCTTATCTTTTTCCCCCATCCTTTGTTTCCCCTTCCCTCCATCTCTCTCCCTTTATTTTTTTTATGGATTTTGAAAGGTGCTGGTATTACCCTTCATAATATATATGGAGTGATGTCTATTTAACCCATTATTTTTCAGAACTACAAGCCTTCCTCCACCTTCTAATGCCCTGGGTTTATTCTTTCTCTGTACATCCATCATTTGTATAACATAATTACTATTTTTACCTTTTCCTTCGCAGTTTTGCTTTTATAGAATCAGATCATGCTCTGCCCCAATCTTTCTTTTGAACTATCGAGTTGCTGATTTCAATCTTAAACATATGGTACATATTTCTATGTAAAAAACATAAATTGTCCATGCTAAGTTCCTTGAAATTGATCTTTGATATTAGCTCTTAAATGTTAAATTTTCTATTGAGTTTGGTTTTGGTTGAAAGAAAGTCCTGAAAATCTGCAAGTTTATTGAATGTCCATTTTCATTAAATATTATGAATAATTTGCTGAATATAATATTTTTGAGTACAGGCTTAATTATTTTGCTTGCTGGTATACCATTCCAGGACCTGCAGTCTTTTATTATGGCTGTTGATAAATCCTATACAATTCTAATTGCGTTGTTCAGTGAAGAAAGCCATATACACCCAGAGAGAGGGATATGAAATGTGTAACACAACATAACATTTTCATGCTCTCTATTGATGTTTGCTTGCATTATGTTTCCCTTCTCAGATTTTTTTTCTTGTAGATACGATTTTTCTTGCACAAAAAGGATAAGTGTGGAAATATGTATATACATATTCAATTTGTCAAGTATTTTAACATAATTAATATGTAGTGGATATCCTGCCACCTAGGGGAGGGGTGGGGAGTAGGGGGAAAAATTTGTAACAAAAGTTTTGTAAGGGTTAATGTTGAAGAATTACCCATACATATGTTTTGCAAATAATAAATTTTAATAAAAAAATTCTAATTGTAGAACCAGCATATTTGAATTGTTTTTTCTTTTTTCTTGCAAAATTTTCTCTTTAATCTAGGGGTTTATAAATTTGGCAATAATATTCCTATGTGTTTTCCACAAAGAATCTCTTTGTGGTGATTATAGGTGGATTTTTTCCTATTTCTACTTTCCCCTCATGTTCTATCACTCCAGGATAGTTTTCTGGGATTATTTCTTGCATTACTGTGTCAAGGTTTTTTTTTTTTTGGTCACAGCTTTCAGGTAGTCCAATTATTCTTACGTTTTCTCTTCTTGATCTGTTCTCCAGATCTGTTGTTTTTCTTATAAAATGTTTCACATTCTGTTCTATATTATGTTTTATTATTTCTTAATCTAATAGCTTCATTTGATTCTCCTTGCCCAATTCCAATTTTCAGAGGTATTTTTATCTTTAAGATTCTGTATCTCCTTTTCTAGTTGGTTAACTTTTTTTTTCATAATCCTGTTTTTCTTGGATGATTTTTATTTTATTTTTTCCTTAATGTCTCTCATTTTATATTTAAATTATTTTTTTTGAGTTTTTCTATAAATTCCCTCTTGTCAGGGAGCCATTTAATGTTGTTCTTTGGAATAGAAGAGGCTTTTTTACTTCAGTGTCCTCCTCTGAAGATGAACCCTGCTCTTCCCTATTCCCATAGCAAGTTTCTATGGTTGGGTTCTTTCTTCTTTGTGGGTTCAAACTGTATGCATCTCTAATTGTGGGGTGGAGGGATGGTGCCTCTAGCTTTATTTCAACTCTCCTCTCTGACTTAGAACCTGTAATCAAAAGCTTCAGCCTCCTTCAAGTGCCTACAGTCAACAGTGTTCCTACCCCCCTGCTTCTGCACTCACCTGGGATACTGGTTTCTTCTCACTGTGGATGCTATCTCTGCATCGCAGCTGGACCTAGCCTTAAAATCAGCCGAGGTTCCCTCAATCTTCCAGGCCAACCCAGGACTCCACACACTGTTCAGTAGCTGAAAGTTTCTGTGGTTTTTGCAGAAGCTCCAGCCAAACCCAGTTATCCCCAAGGGTCCCCACTTGGTGTTTCTGCTGACCTTACCCGAGGTGTTTGTGTAATGCTCAGGGAGAAACCGAGGCAGTATCACACATGGAAATTAGGTAATGCTTTATTGATGTTAATTGAGAGTTCAGAATCCATAGCTATGGATCAGGACTGGTGGGACTCATGTCTCAGAGCACGCAGTCCAGACCCGAAGACTGACACAGTCAGCCGACTGAGTACAAAGTACACAGCGATGTGATCAAGGAACTTCAAACATTATATAGGGAGACAAAGAACTCATGGGAACAGCTGAGCACATCTGGTGTCCAAGGAAACCATAAATTCAGTTCTGACAGGTTAGGAGTAAGGAGCCTTGACAAAGCAGACTGCTTCATCTAGGTCATTGATAGATAAGAGGTAGGTTGAGGCTGGCCATCTGGAGGTTTCATGATTACTTTGGAATGTGAGTCCAATTATTTCTGAAGGTCAGGAAGTGGGAATTATATTCTGGGACAGAGCAATTAAGGGAGACTGATACTGCAACTGAGGGAAACTGAGACAGCAACTGAGGGAAACTGAGACAGTAACTGAGGGAAACTGAGACAGGCACAACATTTGCACTTTACACTGATTACTCCCTGCCCTGCAACCTTTCTTCAGAGCTTGAAATTTACTGCTGTATTTCACCATCTTCCCAAAATATTCCTCTCAAGAAAAAGCACTATCTACAGAGATTGATTTAAACTTTCTGGGAAGACTGGTAGAATAAATTTATCATGATAAAATCTACACATTTTACTGTGAACTGTTCCTGTTACCTATACAAATATTTCCTAGCATTTAGCATAATGCTTGATATATAGGAGATACTTAATGCTTTTTAACATTTCCTCACTTCACCTGCACATAGATCCATTATACTCTACTCATCCATTTAAGCAAATGGATTAAAATATTTCAGAATGTTTTTGTTTTCTGTCTTGGAAGAAAAAGATGAATGAACACACATTCTTTTAAAATATTCAAGTTGCAAGTTGTTTTCCAATGCATAGTCTCCAGCATATTTTTTAAAAGTACCAAATGTTTTATCCAGGACTCTTTTGAACACACTCATTTATTTCTTAAAACTGTTTTGATTTTATCAAATACAACTTAACCAATAAGGGTATAAGAAAAAATAGAAGGAAAAAAGTGGTCTTAGGAGAATTTTAGTATTATAAAATATTCACAGAGGAGTTTGAAAGGAAAATATGATTGTATTGGATGAAGACTGCAAAAAATTAATGGAATAATGTTATGTCCAATGAGTGGTAAAACTTGTCTCAAGTATACCTTTTGGTTCAGCTTTAAGAATATTATAAGTGAGATTTGTTGTCTTGGATGAGAGGAAAAAGTGGTAAGAAAAATGAAATGATCACAATTTGATGATGATCACAATTAAGCGTTTTCCTTATTCCCAAGCCAAAAAATTGTGGGGCAGAGAGCAGGAGAGAGGGAAAGAAGAAGGGAGGGTGGAAGAGAGAGAGAGAGAAAGAGATAGAGACATAGAGAGACAGAGACAGAGAGAGAAGGAGAGAGAGAGGAGGGAGAGACAGAGAGACACAGAAAGTGAGAGAGAGACAGAGAGAGAAAGAGAGAGACAGACAGACAGATAGAGACAGAGACAGAGACAGAGAGACAGAAAGAGAGAAGGGCTGGGGAGAGTTAAATGGAAACTTTGGAGTGAAGGTTGAGGGGGATGAAAGAGAGACAGAGTCAGAAAGAAAACGGAGAGAGAGACAGAAAGAGAGAGAGAGGGAGAGAGAGAAAGGTAGGATATTAAATAATTTTTTTTGAGGAGAGATTAAATTCCTACAGGTTACTTTACATACATTAATAGGATTATAGCATCATTAGTTTTAGAGCTGGGAGGGATTTAAGAGATTATTGAGTCCAATCTCCTTATTTGAAATGCTCAGAGGCCCCCATGAAATGCTGGGTACTTTTCTAAAACAAGATAACTTATTTTTGTTTTGAGTCATACCCAGACTTGTGAAAAAGGAATCCACAATGTATGTCTCTCGGCATTATTTATTATATACTTTATTCAAAGGTTGACAGAGTTTTATGAGGACAGAGAGACCATGCCTGATTTACAGGCTTTGAAAAGAGTTAGCTCTTGATTAATTTTGGTTCATCTACTGTGTTGTAGTTTATTGCAGGGTGATTTTTAGTTGAAAAATTTTAGACTTCTTTCTTTTTTTCTCTTCTTTGTTCCCCTCACTTATTATTATCAACTCAAGATTTCACACTGGTTTAGAAGTATGCAGCCAGAAAGGTATATGCATATGGATTTAGATGAAAAGCTCCTTATTTTTCTTTTTGAGTTTTCTGTCTTCATTCAGTTTTTCACTGCCTATCATAAAAGAACTAGAAATTTGGATTACAGGAATGCACAATACACAGAAAACCAATGAAATGAATGGGTTAGATTCAGTGATTTCAAAGATCCCTTCAAATTCTAAACAATATTTAAACCTATATGTAGCCAGAAATGAAGGTAAGCTGGAGGATTTTTAATCAATCTTGAGTCACAGTTTGGAGAACATAAGTTTAATGCCTCAGTCTCATAGGAGTATTGTTATGATTCATTAAAGTATCCTTTTTGCTTAGAGTATGCTATCGATCAGCAAGCATTTATTAAGTATTTACTGTGTGCTTGGGGAAAGCAAGCTCTTGAATCTAATAACTTACATATTAATGAGGTGATAATATATAAATAAATAGACACAAGATAGGGAAGGAAACAAATATTTATTAAGCACCTACTTTGTGTCAAGCACTATGCTAAATACTTTAGAAATATCTTATTTGATTCTCAGAACAACCCTAGGAGGTAGTCCTATTATTATCCCAATTTTATGGTTGAGGAAGCTGAGGCAGACAGAATCTGCCTAGAGTCACATAGGTAGTATGTATCAGAGATCAGATTTTAACTCAGGTCTTCCATTGTACTACTTGGCTGTTTTTTAGAGAGAAAATAACTTTAGATGTATGAGCTAGATTAGATTGGGATGAGGGTGCAAAAAAAGACTGAAAAAAGGTGTCCTGCCAAAGGTGAGATTCAAATTTAGACTTGAAACCGGGGATATCAAAAAGTGGAGATGAAGAGGAAGAACATTCCAGATAAATTGGACATGTGAAATGTTTCAGACTCTGCATAAAATGAGATAACTGCATTCTTAGTTTTACTTAACTTTTATTTTGTTACAAGTGGGAGCAATCTATAAATGTATCTAATTAAAAATTCAACCATAACTAACTCATATTCATCTTAACATATGTATATCTGAACACATAAACAAATATACATATAAGCAAAAAGCAAAGCTGTAGTGTCACGTTTGAGAATAACCAGTAAGTCCTTATCCTTGGAACAAAGAGGAGCAAAATATAAGGAAACTGGAAAGGTGGGGAAGGGCTAAGTTTTTATTTGTTTGCCCAGTCATTTTCAGTCATGTTTGACTCTTCATGACTCTATTTGGAGATTTTTTTAATTTTTTTTTAAATTTAATTTTTTTAGAATTTAAATGTTTTTTTATTAAAGCTTTTTATTTGCAAAACATATATATGGGTAATTTTTTTTTAACATTGATGCTTGCAAAGCTTTCTGTTACAAATTTTCCCCTCCTAGTCATCACCCCTCCCCTAGATGTGAGGAAGTCTACTACATGTTAATTATGTTAAAATCCTTGACAAATCGAATATATGTATACATATTTTTAGTTATCTTGCTGTGCAAGCAAAGTTGAATCTACAAGAAAAAAAAATCTGAGAAGGAAAACATAATGCAAGCAAACATCAATAGAGAGCATGGAAATGTTATGTTGTGGTCCACATTTCACATCCCTCTCTCTGGGTGTATATGGCTTTCTTCACTGAACAATTGGAACTGGTTTGAAACATTTCATTGTTGAGGAGAACCATGTCCATCAGAATTGATCATCCTGTAATATTGTTGTGCCGTGTATAATGATCTCTCCTGGTTCTGCTCATTTCACTCAGCATCATTTCATGTAGGTCTCTCCAGACCTCTCTGAAATCATTCTGCTGGTTGTTTCTTACAGAACAATAATATTCCATAACATTCATATACCATAATTTATTCAGCCATTCTCCAATTGATGGGCATCCATTTAGTTTCCAGTTTCTAGTCACTACAAAAAGGGCTGCCACAAACATTCTTGCACATGGGGGTCCCTTTCCTTCCTTTAAGATCTTTTTGGGATATAGGCCCAATTTAATTTGCTCTTTGACCCAGAAAAAGCCACCTGACTGTTCCATGAACAAGATCTACTATTTCTCCACTCACTCCACGCATTTTCTCTGGTCTCTCATGCCTAGAATGCTCTCTCCCTGTTCTGATTATTGACCTCTCTGGCTTTCCATATTACATAGGAAGTCTTTCTAAACTCCTAATAATTCTAGTGTTTACCTCTGTCAGTTATTTCCTATTTATCCTATTTATTGCTGCCATGCTAATCTATCCTTTTTCATTCCAGTACTATTTGCAGTGATACAAGTATGGCCTTAAAACAGAATTAAATTAATCTGTTGTCTGTATGTAATAATCTGTATTTAGTTTTCTACCTTACATAATAAAGTAGATGTAGATGATTCAGTTAAAATCTGGTGCCACCTTTTAGTGAGAGGCTTAGAACTTCCTTGAATCAATCAAACATAATTTTACTGCTCTAATCCAAGCTTACTATTGAGGGGATGCTAATCTCTTTCTTACCCACCAATTTAGTATCATATAATAAGACACAGAATTTATAAATAGATTTAAGACAGGAAAAAAAACAAACAACAGCAACAACCAGAAAAAGGTACCTCATGATCAAGTAATATGGTTTCTGCATTAGATTGTAATTTTGTGAATTTTTGAAAAAGTTTATGAAAGCAATTTTTTATTGTCATCTTATGTTGACTAGGGGAGATTTGAATGCAAAGGACAAATGATTTTGCTAAGAAGAATAATTTTTATCAAATCATAGCCAAGTTAATAAAGATATTGTTATTAAAGTAATGCTGCTTTGAAAAGTAGTTAATTGACCCAAGGCTTAAACTTTTGTCTATTCATCATTTCTAGGATACAGTCTCAATATCAGAAACTCTTCATCTACTTTTCTTCTTCCTTGTATGGTTTTTGCATGCACAATAATGTACTTTGAAAAATAGTATCAGGATACCTAGTTGGTGTAGTGGATAGAGCCAAACCTGAAGTTAGGACCTGAATTCAAATCTGACCTCAGATACTTAACACTTCCTAGTTGTGTGACCCTGGGCAAATCACTTAACCCCAATTGCCTCGGGGGGGGGGGAAGGCATATTTTTTTTCCAATCATATGCAAATACAAATTTTAGCATTAATTTATTTACTTAATAACAATAGGTTTTTACTTTTCAAAATACATGCAAAAATAATTTTCAACACCCCTGAAAAACCGTGTGTTCCAAACTTTTCTCCTTCCCTTTCTACTCCCTCTCTCCCTTGGACAGGAAGCAATTCAATATAGGTGAAACATGTGCAATTTTTCTACACATATTTTCACCATTATCATTTAGCATTAATTTAATTTAATTTTTTTATTTAGCATTAATTTTAACAAGATTTTGAGTTCCAATTTTTTTTCTCTCCCTCCCCTCCCCTCTTCCTAAATGGCAAGCAGTTTGATAAAGATTATATGCGCTATGCAAAACATTTCCATATTAGTACTAGTTGTGAAAGAAGACCAAGACCAAAAAGAAAAAACACACACACACACACACACACACAAAAGTAAATGAAAATAGTAAATAAAATAGTTTGCTTTTATGTGCATTCAGAGTTCATCAGTTAATTAACACAATGTATGTATCATTTTCCATCATGTGTTTTTTGTAATTGTTTCAGATTGCTGAGAAAAGCTAAATCATTTGTCGTTGAACATTACACAGTGGTGCTATTATTGTGTACAGTGTTTTCCTGGTTCTGCTCATTTCCTTAATTTCCTACAAGTGTTTCTAGGTTTTTTTAAAAAAAAATCTGCTCATCCTTTCTTATTGTATAATAGTATAATATTTATTATATTCATATACCACACCTTGTATAGCCATTTCCCAATTGATCGATATCCCCCCTTAATTTCCATTTTTTTGCTACTAGAAAAAAGAGTTGCTATAAATTGCTATAAATATTTTTGTATATGTAGATTCTTTTCTCTTTTTAAAATCAACTCTTTGATATATAAAAATTTTTTTGTTGTTCCTTGTTCTTAAAGAGGATCATGACATCAGAGAGGTGATGGCATAATATGCAAGTGAATGGGATTTAAGTGAGGGAGGGCTATGCAAGATCACCAGCCTCACTTTCGCTTCTGGAGCCATATAGATCCAGCAGCAAGATATAGATCAGGATGATTGACAATTGTCCTGGATGCAGTAGGAAACCTTGGCCTTTTTCAAGCTCAGGTCTCTAATAGGACAGGAGTAGTAGTGTATTGTAGATCAAAGGACATAATTGCCTTTGGGATATAGTTCTTAACTGGTCTCCAGAATGGTTGGATCGGTTCACAACTCCACCAACAATCATTAGTGTCCCAATTTCCCCATATTCTCTCCATCACTTATCATTTTTATTTTCTGCCACATTAGCTAATCTGATTGGTATAAAGTGGTAATTTAGAGTTGTTTTGGTTTTCATTTCTTTAATCAAAAGTGATTTAGAGTATTTCTTCATAAGATTATAGCTTTGATTTCTTTAGATGAAAACTGCCTGTTTTGACATTAGAAGAGATTATGTATAGGATTGAGACAAAATACAAAAACTACGTAGTACAATATTATATATGTGTGCATATATGTGTATATTTAATATTTATATCCTTGTATAATATGTACATATATAGTATATATGTACATATATGTGTGTATATACATACACACATACATACATACATACATACATACATACATATATATATATATATATGCGCTTAGTGAGAAAGCATTAAAACAAGGCAGTAAGGTGGTGGGGTTGGGGGAAGAGAAAACCAGGAAAATCCTTATATAGAAGGTGAGATTTAAATAGTGTCTAGAGGAAGCCAAGGAGTTGAAGAAGGGAAGTTTAGGAGGGAGAGTATTCCAGCAATGGGGGACAACTACTGAAGAGGAACAAAATCAGTGATGGAGTTTTGTGTTAGAAGAACAGTAATAATGCAATTTCTTTTGCTCAAATATAAAGTATATAAAGGTGAATAAAGTGTAAGAAAACTGGAAGGACAGGAGAGAGCAAGGTTGTAAGAGGCTTTAAAAGACTAAACAGAGAATTTATATTTGATCCTGGAGGTAAGAGGGAATTTATTGAAAAGAGGGAGTGACTTGATGACTTGGGTAACTGAACATAAACTGGTGAAAAACCAAGAAGAGTTGGGGCAGAACAGGGGTCCTTCTGGGATAAACACAGAAGATCCAAAGAAGGGATTACCCAGACTACCTCCACAGAAACACCAAGTGGGGACCACTGGGGCTAGCTGGGTTTGGCTGGAGCCTCAACAGGAGACACAGAAACTTTCACCTCCTGGACTGGGAATCTAGGCTGATTATGAATCCTGGCCCAGCTGTGCTGAGACTTGGACCTTGCTGAGAAGGAGCCAACACACTCAGTGAGTACACAAGTGGGATGCCTTTGGCTGCTGGCTGCCAGCACTTGCAGGAGAAGGGACCTCTTGATTTGGAATTCCAGGTCAAAGGAGCTGAACGCAGAGTCACTATCCCCTACCCCACAATTAGAGGTCTTACACTAATACTTCTCTCTCTCTTTTTTAAATGAATTGTCAAAGGGGGAAAAAAATCTCAACTGTAGAAACTTACTATGGGAACAGGGAAGACTGGTATTCATCTTCAGAGGAAGACACAAGTAAAAATAAGGTTCTTCTACTCCAAAGAGTAATGTTAAATGGTTCCGCTGCCCAGAGAGAATTTATAGAAAAACTCAAAAGAGAATTTAAAAATCAAATATGAGACATTGAGGAAAAATTAAACAAACAAGCAAAACTCATTCAAGAAAACAACATGCTTATGAAAAGGAGATATGGAATCTTAAAGAAGAAAATAACTCTCTGAAAATTAGAATTGGGCAAGGGGAAGCCAGTGAGGCAATAAGAGACCAAGAAATAACAAAACATATTAAAGAATGAAAAACTAGGACAGAATGTGAAACATCTTTTAAGAAAATTAATAGATATGGAGAACAGATGAATAAGAGAAAATATTAGAATAATTGGACTACCTGAAAGCTGTGACCAAAAAAAAAGAAAGATTTATATAAATGAGGTGCAGAGGAAGAATAAACATAGAGGCATTAGAGGGGAGAGTAAGGCTTATAGTTACAAAAAACCTACTCACAATATGAATGGGTTAAATAAGTAATACTATATACATACATGAAGATTATAGAACCCTCCAAAATCTATAAAGAAATAAGGGAAGAGGGATAGGCAGAAGGGGAAGAAGATAAGTGAGGGATTCATGGGTAAGTAATAACAAGGCAAGTAAAGGAGCAGAATTCAAGAAGAGTTAGCAGGGATAGGAAATAAGAGATATACATAAACACTATAACAAAGATTAGAAATTGAATTTATTAGAATAAAAACTAGGGCTAGTTATCATTGTTTTTAGACAGTCAAACTTAAAGATTTAATCAAGAGAAATTTACATTATGTGTCAGCCATACTAATATTATTTTAAATGTATGTTTGCATATGGGTAAATGTGTATATAGACAGATAGATAGATATATGTGAGTGTGTGTGAGTGAATATATGTAGATATGTATGCATTTTGCTCTATGTATGTGTGTATATAGATATATATATGTATGTGGGTCTGCGGATGGGTGTAAATGTGTATATATATATATATCTATATCTATATCCATCTATCTCTCTCTCTATATATGAATGTGTATGTCTTTGGCTTTGAGTGTGTGTATCTATTAAATATATCTGTGCTTAACTATAGCCTGCTTGGGCAAGGTGGACAGGATGAAAGGGGGAAAAAAGAATAAACTGAAAAAAGTGCAGCAGAGAACAAAAGAACAACTTATAATTAAGTAAAGAAAAGATGGATACTCTCTTGAATATAGTTTCTTTTACTTTTATTTTATAGTGCCTTTCAAAAGAAGGCATGCTGGATAGCCCTGTGTTAGTGTCTCCCGTGTCTCACAGTTGGTACCAAAGTTCTTCAAAGAGATCCGTATCACTTCTTCTGAGCACCATATGAGCACTTTCTTTGTGTGAGTTCTCCATAAAATAGTCTTTTAGGGAAGTACATGTTTGACATTTGACTAGCATGACCAGCCCATTGGAGTTGTGCTTTCTACAATAGGGTTTGAATGTTTGACAGTTCAGTTTGAGAAAGGACCTCAGTGCCTGATATCTTGGACAGGTGATCTTCAGAATATTCCTTAGACAATTTAAATGGAAACAATTACTTTTCTGGCATGGTGCTAGTACACTGTCCCAGTTTCACAGGCATACAACAATGAGCTCAGCACAATCGATCTGTAGACCTCTATTTTGGTAGGGAGCAGTCCAATATTGACCTTTATTCTCTCACACTTTCCTTTGGAGTCCTCCAACTTTGGCAATGCATGTCTCAACCCCATTATCTATGTGTATAGATGGTATGTTTCTGGGTGGTGGAGGGCCTCTGTTTTCTTGATGTTCAATGGGACCAGGTGAAGATTTCTCAAAAAGTTTTATGAGATGTATTAGATCAGGCCCTAGGCCTAAATTTCAGGAAGTCACATGATCCCTATTCCCAGAGGGCTGTAGGGCAAGAAAGGTCAGACCCTAGGTCTAAGCTCCAGGAAGTTACATGACCCACAGGAAGTAGATAACATTGCTGACCATTAGTCAAGGGTTACTTCCTTTTTCATTCCATCCAATGAAAAGACTTGGATCTTTTGCTATTTAACCACATTCACTATTTTCAGCTTGCTAGCCCAGGCACAATGCTGGGAGATGGGAGCTGAGAGGTTCTGGGTCTGCTCAAAAGTGCTTGGGCCTTTCCTTGCAAGGACTGAATGAATAAATGTTTCCTGTTTGTATCTGAAGATGTCTCTGATTAGTTAATTTGGGAAAGGGGATCTAGCACCCATCCCACACAATGTCAATTGCTTTGCCTCATGTTCCTTATTGGTAATGTGTGGGATGGGTGCTAGATCCCCTTTCCCAAATTAACTAATCAGAGACATCTTCAGGCACCAAGAGAAAGAATTTATTTAATCCCTGCAGGGAGAGGACCAGACACACACCTGGGAGCCATCCCAACTCCCACCATGTGTTCATGAACCTGGTCAACCAGAAGATGAACTTTCAGTTAAATAGGAACAAGACCCAAGCCTTTTCATTGGATAGACTAAAAGGAAGTAACCATCCTTGACCAATGGTCACCAATGTTGTCTGCTTCCTATGGATCATGTCACTTCCTGCAACTTCACTAACTTCCTGTCTGACCTTTTATAGATCATGTGACTTCCCAAGGTCCTTCTTGGACCCAGAATCCAAAGCCCAATCTCCCAGCTCTGGGAACAGGCCATGTGACTCAATTCTGAGAAATAATTCATCCAGTCAGTCCGATTCAGTAATGTGAGGATTATATTAAGATCTGCCCTGTGGCTAGCTTCATAGAGCTATAAGAATCAAGTGACACAAGTATGAAAATACTTTTTGAACTTGAAAGTGCTGTGAATTGTCATTCCTATTAACATGTAAGGAAACTCAAAATGTGGGAGGTTTGCTGTTATCCACATGTTAACAATAAAGGCAGGAACTCTTCTCTGAAGGAGAAAAACAATAAATTTGCCCGATTAGCATCTGGGCTTAGATAAATTTGTCTGGCAAGATTCAAAGAATACTGGAGAGTTGGATAAAAATAACCGTGGCACAGACACATAGAGTTTTGAGGGATTTCTGTGATAAAACTTCCTGAAATCGGGTTTTTGGACTCAGGGAATAAAGGACTTGAGAAAAAATATAAAGATTTTCTGTAGTGAAGTCAGATATTTGGGGGAAAAAAAGTCATTTATTCCCTAGTTAGAGAAAGTAATTTTGAAAACCAGCCAGTCTTAGCCTGGGGGCACTGTGCTTGGCTTTTGGCTTTTAACTGAATGTTGAGATTTATAATCCAAGAAAGAACTAGAGAACTTTAGTCAGTCCTTATTTGATCGAATTTTTTTTTTTTTTTTTAGCCACCATAGTGTAGCAAACAGATGCCAAGGCAGCAAACAAGTGCCTTGAAGAGAGGGAGACTAGAAATTGGCTACTCTCTGAAGCTCAATAGCCACAACAGCAGCCCTGTGAAGATAGCCTGAAACAATGCTAGGCAAAGGCACTCTCCTGGCACTAGCCCAGCACTGTACCATCTAGCTACTCCCACAAAATCAGTGAAGGAGATTTAATTCATAGACAACTTCAACTTTTTAAAAGCTGCTTGAGGACTGTTTTGCTCAATTCTGTTTCTTGCCTTAGAGGCAGACAATTTAGATTAATCAAGTGTAGTAGGTCTTCTACTATTTAAATTTCCATTTAACTTATTTTAAATTTATTTAATTTACAATTTCATTGTAATTTTGAAATTACAATTTCATTTATTTTAAATTTTCATTTAAAAAAGACAAAAACAAACTATTCTTTCCATAAAGAAGGTGGTCATTGGATTTTGTACTTCTTTTTATCTCTCTATTTAGCACAATGCTAGGAATATAGAAGATATTCCTCAAAGATTTCACAAATGAACTCTAAAGAGAAAGATAAAGTAGAATGAATTGGTTTGATAATAAAAGCATTTAAAAAATAGCTCATTTCCTATTTTTACATCCAAAGGTTCTGATAAAGGCCTCATTTCTAAAATATATAGAGAATTGACTCAAATATATAAGAATTCAAGCCATTCTCCAATTGACAAATGGTCAAAAGATATGAACAGACAATTTTCAGACGAAGAAATTGAAACTATTTCCGGTCACATGAAAAGGTGCTCCAAGTCACTATTGATCAGAGAAATGCAAATTAAGACAACTCTGAGATA
>JAJPUD010003943.1:208276-219917 GCA_023553655.1 Myrmecobius fasciatus
AGAGAGAGAGAGAGAGAGAGAGAGAGAGAGAGAGAGAGAGAGAGAGACAGAGAGAGAGAGAGAGACAGAGAGAGACAGAGAGAGACAGAGAGAGACAGACAGAGAGAGACAGAGAGAGACAGAGAGAGACAGAGACAGAGAGAGAGACAGAGAGAGACAGAGACAGAGAGACAGAGAGAGACAGAGAGAGAGACACAGAGAGAGACAGAGGGAGAGAGAGACAAAGAGACAGAGACAGAGACAGAGACACAGAAAGACAGAGAGACAGAGACAAGGAAAAAGAGGGAGAGGCAGAGAGGAGGAAGAGAGAGAGAGTAGAGAGAGAGACACACACACACAGAAAGAGAGACAGAGACAGACAGAGAGGAGAGATAGAGACAGAGAGAGAGAGTAGAGGGAGAGAGACAGAGACAGAGACAGACACACACAGAGAGACAGAGAAAGAGAGACAGAGACAGAGGAGAGATAGAGACAGAGAGGAGAGAGACAGAGACAGAGACAGAGAGACAAAGAGACAGAGACAAGGAAAAAGAGGGAGAGGCAGAGAGAAGGAAGAGAGTAGAGAGAAATCTTGCCATAGGTTTGAGGATATGAATACCATAAATTAAGAAATGGAGAATCAGATGAATTGATTGATATACATAACACCTTTACCAAATCAAATTCATTAAAGAGCAAGGGAGAAGTGATATAATACCTATCCTAGACAGTATTAGGTTGGCTGGCTCAAAGGCAGAGGTCACTCATTTATTTATTCATTTGTTGGAGAGTAGAAGAAGAAGAGCATGCAGAAAAGGAAAGAGAAGAGTTTCAGCTAAGCAAATTTTTTAGTTCCAAGAATTGAAACTGTGAATAAACAGGACCTAGTTTTCTCTGTAATTGCAAGGAGGGTTAGATTACCTAATGACATCAATAAAAAAAAATTTTAAACTTTTTTTGTCTATATTATAATCTTTCTATCTTTCCCCTCTAAATATTCAGTAATACAACCTTTAAATATGTCTAGAGAAATGTGTGCTCTTTTCTTGGAAAAGTAAAGACTTTTTATTTCTCATAGGCAAGATAATCTTTCTAAGGTACTGATCTAACTATGATACTCTCCTGCTCAAAAACCTTTAATGGTAACCCATTGCCTCTAGTATGAAAAGCAGTCTTTATGTTGGCCTTTACGTCTGTTCAATCTAGACCTAACCTGTCCTTCTAGTTTTGTCTCACAGTATATTTTCTCACATATTCTCTTACATACTGTAGTATTAGCTATTCCTTGAGCTTGTTATCTTGATGATGTACTGTGATGTAGTGCTTAGTTAGGAATACTTAGGTTTAAATCCTGACAGATACTTCTTCACCATGTGACCTTTGAAAAATTATTTGTTTCAATTTCCATATTTATGAAATGAGAGACTTGGATTTGATAACCTCAAATTATTTTCCTGCTCTAAATCTGTGATTCTTTGATCCTTTGTCACTCATACTCATATATTTCTTAACGAAACATCTAATCCTGTTAAATGCACACATGCCCGAAGTGACAAAGGAAAGCATTTCAGTTATGGGAACTAGCTTGTGCAAGGGCATAGAGACATTTTATATACAAGGAACAGCAATAAATTCATTTTAGCTGAAATGTAAGGGATATGAAGGGAAATGAGAAATCAACCTTGAATATCATGAAGTTGGAGTCAGATTGTTGAGGATTTTAAATATTGAGACATGAATTTTTTCCCCCTTTGAAACAATTTGGAGCTATTGAGACTTCTTGCCATGTAAGTGGAATGGTCAGATCTATGTTTAAGGAAAATTAATTTGAAAGCTGTGTGGAGGATAAATTAGAAAGTAGAGAGGCTGGTGGCAGACATATTAATTAAGAAGTCATTAAAATAGAACATACAAGAGATAAAGAAATTTAAATTTGGGTGGTGGATGGTAGGTAGACATAAAGAGGGCAGATATGAAAGATGTTGTGGTAGGTAGGTAGAACTGACAAGACCAAGGAACTAACTGGATATAGGTAGTGAGGAAGAATTAATGGTTGAAAATGACCTTGAGTTTGTGAACCACAATTTTATTAGAGAGGTGGTAGTGCTCATGACTGAAATAAAGAAATAAAAAGAAAGGTGATATTCGAGGGAAAGATGAGTCCTGGTGAAGATGACCAATGAGAGACTGAAATTAAGAGAAACAATTTGGTAATCATCTGCTTAGACAGGATAGTTGAATTCTTGTAGAGTAGTGATCAGCAAGATAGAATGGAAGAAAATCTGAGAAGAGGGCCATTGACAGGGTATATCATGATACATGGAGTAGGACATTGATGATCCTGCAGACAAAAGAGGTGCAAAAGCCAGAAAGGTAGAAAAAGCAAGAGAACATTATTGTTCATATTTTTAAATAATCCAATAAACGTTTTTCTTCTTAAAAATATTCTGAAGGTGGGGTAATTTACTTCATTACTTAATTTTATATATCTTTTTAAAAAATTTCTGTTGTTTGAGGTATTTGCCAGTTGAATAATTTCACATATGTTTTAGGAATTATTCAAATGTTTCTCTTTTATTTGATTCTCATAGTTCCTGGATTTGTCTTGGCAGGTAGACTCCCAAATATTTTATATTGAATACAGTTATTTTAAAGGGATTTCTCTTTCTATTTTTTGCTGCTAGATTTTATTGGTAACATATAAATGCTGATGATTTTATGTAGGTTTATTTTATATCCTGCCATTTTGCTAAAGTTCTCCATTATTTCTAGTAGTTTTTTTAGATGATTCTCTATGATCATTTAAGTATACCATCATATCTGCAAAGAGTGAGTTTTGTTTCCTCATCACCTATTCTATTTCCTTCAATTTCTTTTTCTTCTCTTATTGTCTTTTGTTTTTTAATTGCATTTCCTTATAGTCTCCTATTTTCCACTTTGCTTCTTCCTTTTTTATGATATATTTACCCTTGTGACTGATGGAAAAGGTTGTATAAAACTCCTTCCACATTGGGGTGAGTGTGCTACTTTTTGAAGTATATACCATCTTTTAAGGGGATTATTGATGGCAGGTAAATTCTCATATCTTTCCCTTCAGCTCCCGTGCATTCACTTCCTCTCTACTTTTCTACTTTTTTAGTTTTGTGACTGGCTTACTCAATATCTATTTTTGAAACATTAGGAGAAGAGATGGGTACTCTGGATTGATTTTCTGCCACTTTGGGATTCCCTAACTCTGTATTTATATAAAGGGAAAGATTATTTCCCCCCTTTTGTTCATGTGGTTGGGTAAAGCCTTTCTTACTGCAATAGTCTTTTGGAGGAAGGGCAGAAGTTGAGTGTGCCACAAACCCTGGAGTAGGTGGTTAATATATGTGTAGGTAAGGATTAGTTTGTGAACTATGCTAGGGTTTTGAGACTGTTGGAAAAAGATTTTTTTTTTAGTTAATGAGACTGGAGAAAATATCTCATCCTTGGTTGTTGTTGATGGTCACAGTAACAACAAAAGAGAGCAGTGCTATGAAAACCAAGGGAGGAAAGCATATCCAGCAGAAAGTGGTAGTCAAGTGTCAAGTGCTTTTGAGAGGTCAAGGAAGATGGACACTATATTCTGTATACATTTTTCAGGAAAAATTTATTATTGAGACATTGATCAAGGTTCTTTTCAGTTAATTATCATAGCCTATTTCCATGTTGGTTCTCAGACCTCTGAGATGTATTCTTTATTAATAGCCAATTGGGCGGGAATGATACTTTCCACTGGTATTTGAAGACAGTGACTTTGAATGATGCTTTGCAAAAGACAGTTGGAGATTCCAACTGTCCCTCTTTGGAACCTTCCCATTCTTCTCTGTACTAGGGAAAAATTGACTGACTATTGACCATGGCGGTAAAGACAACACAACTGCTCAGCTGTAGAAACTGGTGTTGTGTGTAGGTTTAAGATTTTTCTTGTTTTATGAAGAAGGTGGTTGGGCAGTAAAATGGTAAGAAGTATGATTATAAATCTCAAGCTGTAGTTTGAAAGTTTTAAGTCTGAAAGTTGAAAATTATAGTAGCTAACATTTATATAGTACTAGGCATTCACAATTATTTCATTTGATCTTCACAACTCTGGGAAATAGCTGTTATTATTATTCCCATTTTGCAGATGATGTAAGTGAGGCAAACAAAAGTGGATTGACTCATCCAGACTCAGCTAGTTAAGTGTTTGAGGCTGGATTTGAACTTATGTCTTCCTGACTCCAACCCCTATCTGCTTCTCTGTAGTTTTATTAAAATTCCAAATTGACAGAATAAACTGAAAATGATCATGAAGCAAGAATAGAAGACATTTGAAGAAATTTGAGAGGACAGTGACAAAATTAAAAAAAAATAACTGAGTAGTCAGTTCAAGTATTGTAGTAGATACAGTTACAGATGTTTAAGTCTCAGAGTCCTAATGAAACTGTAATTAGAATTGTTCTATCTCTCCCAAGAGTTAGGTGGAAAGAAATTCTGGGCTAGGATTTTCTTTAGTTACATTCATTTCAGGGATTGTAAGGAAAACCAATGGGAATTATATTTGGTCAAGTGTTAAAAGTTCCTGCTTCAAATACTTATATTTCTTTTTTTTTTGCTGAGGCAATTGAGGTTAAGTGACTTGTCCAGGGTCATACAGCTAGGAATTCAAATATATATGTTTCTTGAGGAATTTAGAACTTACAAACTCCTTTAGTTAATTAAAGTTTATGTAGCAATGATAGTAGGGACATGATTAGGGTAACTTTGTGAAAATGACTCTTATTTGTTCAAACAGATGGGGATACCTCCTTTATGTGCTTTGATTTTATATGCTGTGATGTCAGATTTACCAGTAATAGGAAGAGTATATAAAAATAGAGGCAAGTTGAACCAATCTCTTATTTCATATTTATCTATTTATTTATATCCCCCTCCTTTTTGAGAACTTTTATCTATATCCTTCCTTTGCCTTCTTTCATTATACATTTCTTTTCTGTTTTCTTTAGTTTCCCCTCCATCTCATTTCTATATAGCACTCCTTGTTTAGCTGTTTCTATGAATAGAAATGCAATTTTTTTTGGTTCTTATCTGCCAAGTGCCTTCATTAAATTCAATTCTGGTGCTTACTTGTGTTTGAGATGACCTTTGCCTCTTGAAGTAATGCATTTCACAAACTTTGATGTGTTGTTTCATTTCTGTCAATATAATTAATGAAATTGTTGATTTTTTTTCCTGTGATTTACTCTTTGACCCATTCTTTCTTTAGTATCAGATTAGTTTCTAGTTAATTTAATTTAATCAATGCTTTAAAGATCTTTTGTGGAATCTAATTTTTATTGCATTATGGTAAGGAAAAGGTGCATTTAATATTTTGAGGTTTTTTTCCATTTGATTTAAATAAAACATAAGAGAAGAGGAAATTCAAAGCATAAAAGTGATGCACAATCAAAAAAACGCAATGGCCAGCAATACAATAAAGACACTATTACAATAAAGATACAGCATATATCACCACCATTATGAGGAAGCACCAATATCTGAAATCCTTTACTAGGAGAATCCATAGTCATGGCTATTCAGTATCAAATGGGAGACATTGCTAGGCAAGTTGTATAAGGCTTCCCAGCTAAATTCTCAAAGTCCCTTTCCACAAAGGAGTTTTTATAGGCTGAAAACAAAGAAGGTACTATCTAATTAATCTCATTTGATATGTGACTCTTAGGATGTAGCAGCTTTCCAGGTATAGGATGCTCTGTCACAAGAGGCCCACTAAAAATATTTGTTCATTCCTTTAGGAGAACTGTGTTTACTCAAGGAACTGGCTAGGTTTCTGGGATAAACACAGGACTGAAATAAAGGATATTTATTGATTAATGCACAAGAAAGGATGGCCTTCAAATTCTTTGTGCTTTTCTGGTATTCCAGGAAAGTATTATATTATCTATAATATCTATATCTATATCCATATTATATTATCTAATGGTATTCCATCAGAGAACTGCAAGCACGTTCTCATGCTCTTAGCAAAAAAAGTTACATTAAAGAAATGGCTGAGACTCAATTAGATTCCTTACAGCCCACCACGTAACTAAATAATTGTGATGTTACTTATATTTCTATCTATAATTTATTGAACTTTTTCTTCAAGAATTTGGATGTTGTGCTATTTAGAGTATGTATATTCTTTATTAACACATTAATTTTCTATGGTACCTTTTCAGCAAAATGTAGTTTCTCTGATTATCTCTTTTAATTCAGTTTGTTTTTGCTTGTGTTTTGCCTGAAATCATGATTTCTACCCCTGCCTTTAAAAAAAAATTGCACTTCAAGCTGCAGCATAATAGATTATATAATTTTTAGATTTTTACTTTTTATGTCATTCTGCTTCAAATGTGTTTCTTTTATTATTTTTTTTAATTAAAGCTTTTTAATTGCAAAACATATGTATGGGTAATTCTTCAACAATGACTCTTACAAAACTTTGTTACAAATTTTTCCCTCCTATTCCCCACCTTTCCCCTAGATGGCAGGATATCCACTACATGTTAATTATGTTAAAATACTTGACAAATCGAATATATGTATGCATATTTCCACACATCTTGCTGTACAAAAACAATTGTGTCTACAAGAAAAAAAATCTGAGAAAGGAAACACAATGCAAGCAAATATCAATAAGAGCATGAAAATGTTATGTTGTGGTCCACATTTCATATCCCTCTCTCTAGGTGTATATGGCCTTCTTCACTGACCAATTGGAACTGGTTTGAAGAATTTCATTGTTGAGGAGAGCCATGTACAACAGAATTGATCCTCATATAGTCTTGTTGTTGCCGTGAATAATGATCTCCTGGTTCTGCTCATTTCACTCAGCATCAGTTCATGCAAGTCTCTCCAGGTCTCTCTGAAATCGTCCTGTTGGTCATTTCTTACAGAACAATAATATTCCATAACATTCATATACCATAATTTATTCAGCCACTCTCCAATTGATGGGCATCCATTCAGCTTCCAGTTTCTAGCCACTACAAAAAGGGCTGCCACAAACATTCTTGCACATGTGGGTCCCTTTCCTTCCTTTAAGATCTCTTTGGGATATAGGCCCAGTAGAAACACTGCTGGGTCAAAGGGTATGCACAGTTTGATAACTTTTTGAGCATAGTTCCAAATTGCTCTCCAGAATGGTTGGATTGGTTCACAGTTCCACCAACAATGTACCAGTGTTTATACTATCAACAGTTATTTTGAATGCATTTTCTTTTTGTATCTCTTGCTGCTGAACTTTGTTGGTAATATATAAAAATGCTGATGATTTATGTGGATTTATTTTGTATCCTGCAACTCAAATGTATTTCTTGAAAATGAATTATTCCTGGATTCTAGATACCAATAGATTTTGCTATTCATTTCTACTTTATGGGTGTCTTCATGCTAATATTATTCACAGTTCTGATCACTAATTATTTTTATTTCCCTCATTTCTATTCTCTTTTATTTTTTTTAACCCTGTTCCCTCTTCTGATTGCTACCTCCCTTAATCTATTCTTATTCTTATTTCTCTATATTCCCTCTTTGTTTTAACCCCTTCTCCACCTGCTTCCCTGTTGGGTAAGATGCATTTCTGTATCCAACTATTTGTGTATGTTTATTCTTCCTTCCTTGAATCAGTTCAGCTGAGAATGAGGTTCAAGTATTCTCTACTGCTTTTATTTTCATTTCCAGTGTATAAACTCTTCCTTGTAGTTCTTATTTATATGAGATAATTTCCTCCATTCTTCCTCTTCCTTCCCTGTTCTTCTACTCTTCCATTCTTCTTTTTGAGATTATCTCAATATAATGGACTCATACCCATGGCATTTATCTAAGTGGACTCATTCTAATCGCCATAGTAATGATAACATTCTCAGAGGTTGCATGTGTTATATTATTATTGGAATGTAGACAATTTATCCTTGAGTTCCTTATAATTTCTCACTCATGTTACTTTTTATACTTCTTTTGAGTTATGTTTGAATGTAATATTTTCTGGTCAGCTCTCATCTTTCATCAAGAATGCTTGAAAGCTCTTTATTTCACTAGATAGCCAATTTTTTTCACCTCTAGGATTATTCTCAGTTTTACTGGGTAGCATTTTCTTGATTGTAATATTAGCTCTTTTGATTTCTGGAATATTATATTCTAGGCCCTCTGCTCTTTTGTACCTGCTAATCTTATGTGATTCTGTAGTTTCTGGTATTTGAATCCCTCCTTCCCCACCCTCACCCCCAGTTACTTACAGTATTTTCTACTTAGGGGATCTGGCTACAATATTCCTGGAAACTTTCATTTTGGGATTTCTTTCAGGAGGTGACTGATGAATTTTCTTTTCAATTTCTACTTTTCCTTAGGTACTTCAGCAGTTTTCTTTTATAATTTCTTGAAATATAATATTTAGTCTCTTTTTTTGGCCATGGTTTTTAGCTAGGCCAATAATTTTTAAATTATTTCCAAAGTATTTTCTGGATTAGTCATTTTTTCCTATGAAACATTTCACATTTTCTTTCATTTCTAAACTTTGGATTTCGTTGTTTTTGTATCTTGGCATATCAGTCATTAGGTCCTACTTGAACAATTCAAATTTTTTAAGGAATTATTTTCTTGAGTGCATTTTCTTGAGTACCATTTGCATAAATCTGAATTTTAAGGAGTTATTTTCTCCAGTATTTTTTGTATTTCTTTCACCATTTGGCCAATTCTGATTTTTAAGGAATTATTGGGGACATTTTTGGGGAATTTTTTTTTCTGAAACCATCTTCCTCATACGACAATAGTATTATATTACGGTTATATGTCATAACTTGTTTATCCATTTTCTGATGAGAATTGCCTAAATTTCCAATTTACCTATTTTCTTAAGCTAATCAACTTTTTCATAATCTTTTTTTGGATGTGTATGTGTTTGCTCATTTTTCCAGCCTATTTCCCAATTTTGAATTTTTGTTAATGTGGACTCTGTTAACCTATGAGGTGGGATACAACTGGCTTGAACTTCTGTCTTTTTTGCCCATTTACTGTTCGCAGCTCAACTGTACATTTTGGTGTTATCCAGGAAGAGGTCTGTTCTTTGCTTCTTTCACAGGTAGAATTCATGCTTTCTCACTAGTGATTTTGACCACTCTTCTCTCTCCCTTCTTTTTTTTTTCTGAGAAAAGATGATACATTTTAATCCAAATTGTAATTTTATCAATGTAGGGAATTTCCAATGATGTATTTTTTCAACCTGGGTGAATTAGCCCCTCCTTTGCAATGTCTAAATTTAAAAAAAAAAACTTAATTTTTCAAAATACATGCAAATACATTTAATCATTCATCCTTGCAAAACTTTGTGTTCCAAACTTTCCCCTCTTCTTCCCTTCCTCTTTTCCCCATTCCCTGGATAGTAAATAATCCAATATAGCATAAATATGTGCAGTTCTTATAAACAAATTTCCACATTTATCATGCTACACAAGAAGAATCAGATTAAAAGGGAAGAAAATGAGAAAGGAAAAAAAAACAGGTAAACAACAACAACAACAGTGAAAATACTATGCTGTGATCCACATTCTGTCTTCATTGTCTTCTCTCTGGATGCAGATGTCTCATTCCATCACAAGTTTATTGAAATTGCCTTGAATCACTTCATTTTGACCACTCTCCTCTGTTCTAAAACTGTGACCCAGAACTGTGTAATATTTGACAGAGCTCTTGCTCCCAGTACTACTGGTTCCTTTGCATCTCTTTCTGCTCAGCTGTTGCCTTATTACTTTTCCTGGCTCCTAGGCTGCTCCTTGCCATTGCTGCTGCTGCTGCCAGTCTGATGTCACTTCCATTGCTGTACTATATTTCTAATCAGTTTTCACCCAGGTATCTGAAGATCTGTCTTCCTTTGCTTCCCTGTGTTGAAAAATGACTGACTTTTTTCTTGGCTGTCTTGCTCAGTATTTCGTGCATCTTCTAAATTGTTTTGGAAAAGGTTTTGGGTGAACTGTGGCAAAATTTATACCTCACACACTTCTGCCATATTTAGTTTGTCTCTGTAAGACTCTTAAAGCCCTCACACTTAAACATCTGCTATTCTGGAATTCCCTTTTACTTTTTTTTCTGATGATGATAATTACTAATTTTGGATTCACCTGATGTATAATTTTTTTTAATCTTTCATTTTTATTCTGTGCATATCTCTTTTTTAGGTATGTGTCTTGTAATCAACAGGTTATATTGAGTTCTATTTTCTTATCTATTTGTGACCCTTCTGTGTTTGATCAGATTATTTAAAACATTCACATCCAAAATTTTGAGTTTTTTTCTGTTTTTATCTCTAATATGTTTTCTGAATTAATATTTCCCCCTTCTGTAATGACTTCATCACTTCAGCATTTTATCTTAAATCTACTTAACAGCAGTTATATTCCCACAAGCTTTCTCCCCTTCAATATTATCTTTTCAGTAAATATTTCTTCAAACATTTTCATTTCCATAAATTTTTTTCATGTTCATTCTCATTTGTATTTGTATTTTTATAAATATTGCTTATTTTTAACATTCTTTCCCTTTTAAATTTTGAGTTTTACATTTCCCTCATCCATTTCTACCTCACTGAGAAGACAAACAAAATAATATTAATTACACATGTGAAGTCATAGAAAACATTTCCATTTCAGGTGAGAAAATTATATTTCAATTTTTACTCAATTCATCAGTTCTCTTTCTCTGATGTTGTAAAGCATTTTTTTTTTCATCCTGAGTCTTTTGGGATTGTCTTGGATCATTGTATTGATTAAAACAGTCCAGTCTTTCATAATTGATCACCATCACAACATTGTTATTACCATGCATAGTGATCTTTTTATTCTTCTCACTTGACTTTGTCCTAGTTCAAATAAATCTTACCATGTTTTTTTTTGGTGTCTCTTTTACATGAGATAATTTTTCTCATTTTAATACTTCCTTCCTCCTTTTTCCAATGCATTTCTTTTTCATTTTTTCTTTTTGGAAATTTTGCCAATACAATCAACTTACACTTCTGTCCTCTATCTGTGTAGACTTCTTTTAACTAACTTAATAATAGTAAAGTTCTTAGGAGTTATACATATCCTTAAGTCCCTTAGGTGCTCTTTGATGTTTATTTACCTTTGTTTATTTAGCTTCTTGTAAGTTTTTGTATTTGTTAAATTTTGTATTCAGCTTTGGTCTTTCCATCAGGAGTGTTTGAAAGTCCTTTATTTCATTAAATATTCATTGCCCACCCTGAAACATTATACTCAATTTTGTTTGTTGGGTGGAATTTTCTTGGTTATAATTAATTCTAACTTCTTGCTTTTCTGAATGTTGTTGTTGTTGTTATTGTTGTTGTTTTTGTTTGTCCTTCATTCTCAAAGAACATCATGACATCGAGGAGGTGGTGCCATGACATGCAAATGAGTTAAATTTGAGGGGGGAGGGCTGTGCAAGATCACCTGCCTCATTTTTCCCCTTTTAAGACATCTGGGAAATGACCAACAGGAGGATTTCAGAGAGGATTGGAGAGACTTGCATGAACTGATGCTGAGTGAAATCAGCAGAACCAGGAGAACATTATACACAGCAACAGGACTATACGATGATCAATTTTGATGGACATGGTTCTCTTCAACAATGA
>JAJPUD010003944.1:0-23715 GCA_023553655.1 Myrmecobius fasciatus
GTCTGAGGCTGGTCGGGCTAGATTCGCACTAGGACCACGTTTTCAGCTGTTCTCGATCCACCCCCTTCCAAAGGCAGATCTGCCAAAGCACCTGCCCACAAGCAGAGCAAAGTGGCCCAGGCGTCTCCCAGGGGCTTCCTGGGTGCCCAAAACCCGCCCCTCTATCGCAGCCCTGACTTCCGCCCCGGCTGGAGTGTGATCGCGACCATCGGCCAATTTCCCCTGAGGCTAACCTTCTCCGGAGTTCTTTCAAGGTAGATCTTTTATAGAAGTGCGTTGTAGTCCAAATGCTTGGCGAGGCCCTCACTCAGAAACCAGTTGGAAGGCTTACTTTGTCTGGGTTTGAGGGAATGTCGGAGGAGTTCACAGAGAAAGCTGTCAGCAGTTCGCCATCTTGGCTCCGCCCCCCAGACGCTGTCATTTCTAAGCACCTAGGAACCTTCTGTGAGACTCTTAGGCCACTCTGCCCTGGTTGCAAGCAGGTAGTTTGGCAGATTTGCCTTTTGTAAAAGGTAAATTGTAAACCACTGAGCCTGGGAAGACCACTGGATTTAGTCTTCATTACTCAGCACTGGAAATCAATCAACAGAACTGCCCCAGGGCACAAATTAAAGCAGTTATTGTTCCTTTGCTTTGAACAGATCTCAAGCCTAAAAAAATGAATAAAAAAGAAAGAACTCTCACCAAAGACAGTTTTTATAGAGAGTGAGAAGAACAGACCTCAGATCCTGAAATGCCTAAAGGTAAATCAACTCCAGAGGAAGCCATAAAGGAAGACATGACCTGATCCACATTTCGCAAGGCTTTCTTGGAAGACTGCATAAAGAATCTCAAGAGAGAGAAGAAAAATTGGGAAATGAAATAAGATCATTGCAAGAAGGAATTGAAAAAGCATGTAATGCCCTACAAAAGAGATATGAAAAAGACACCAATTCATTGAAAAAACAAAATTGGGGAAATGGAAAAAGAATGCAGTGAAGAAAAATTCAATTGGCCAAATACAAAAGAAACTAAAAAAAAAGTAACTGAAGAATACAATACACTAAAAATTAGAATTGAACAAGTGGAAGTGAATAATCAATAAGACTTCAAGAATCAGTCAAACAAAAACAAAAGAAAATGAAAAAAATAGAAGAAAATATGAAATATCTCCTAGGAAAAACAACTGACCTGGAAAATAGATCTAGGAGAGACAATTTAAGGATTATAGTACTTCCTGAAAGCCATGATGAGTAAAAGAACCTAGACACCGTCTTACAGGAAATCATAAAAGAAAATTGCCCTGATGTTTTAGAATCAGAAGGTAAAATAGCCATCAAAATAATTCATCAATCACCTCCTGAAAAAGACCTCAAAATTAAATCCCCAAAGAATATTGTGGCTAAACTTCAGAACTATCACACCAAGGAAAAGATATTGTAAGCAGCCAGAAAGAAACAATAATTATATAAGGCCTGATTTGATCTCAAGTCTTCCTGACTCCAGGCCCAGAATTCTATCTACTGAGCCACTTTATATTACAGATACTCAATATTTGTTTATTTGAATGGCAAAAACAAAAACAAAAAAAACGGGACTCTTTAGTCAGCTGAGTAATTTCTGTATTAGTTCTTAAAACATTTTTTTAAAAGCACAAAACTGAAGAAATGTGATCTGATCCAACCTGAATCCTCAACATTGGATTGAAACTAAGCATCAAATAATGTTCAATTTCTAAAATGGAAAAAGCAATATTCCACTTCTCAGCATGGCAGTTATTTAATACTGCACCATATGACCATTTCCATCAACCCTACTCAACTTCTAATAGCTTAGAAACTACTTCATCACTATTGGAGTCACAGCAGAAAGAAATCAGCTTCCTGATATATGTAAAGTGCTAATTATCCTATCTACTCAAATAGCTCCAGTAATGCCAATAAACAAATTTTGTTACTCCTTAAATTGGCTCTGTTTTTTGTTTCAATTGTCATTTTCATTTCCTGGAGGCAGCCATTATGTTGTTGACTCATCAGGACTCCCCCAGTGGAAGTCAAGGAAGGGAGGACTCAGAAGAACAACTTGTGGCTGGAATGCCTTGGGTTAAATCTTGTTGATTTAGAGTGCGATGAGCTTTTTTTTTTTTTGGCAGACAATTCAAGTTTTCAAGCAAGTTCCCAATGAATTCAATTTTTAAAATTTTGCCTTTGCTTATTTGTTGGAGCTAAGACAGGAATAATTGGCCTAGGAAATACTATTCTTCTGGCACATCTACAGTTAAAGCCTCCCTAATATGCAGCCAAAATCTGGCACTCTCCATTTTCCCTGGAGTTGCCCTAATTTACATATAAAATCTTTTGTATTTATCAAGAGGTAGGATTTCTTCTCTTGCACATAACAATCTAAATGTAGAAGCCACAATTAGAAATATAATACTTTCAAATGCTATTTTAATCTTGTTTCCATTGGGAAAAGTATTTAATGCAATATATAAAAATACCATTGAATATCAATAATGTTAGTGATTAAATCTAATTAATAATAGGTAGTTAGTAGGTAACATAAAAATATCATACAATGTCAATAATATTAATATGCTGAAACCTAATTGACAATAGATAGTTAATAGTTTTATAAATCAATTTTAGTTGTAGGATCCTTATATAAGGTTTAGCAGCCTTGTTTTCTACTTGCATTTGATACCACTGATCTAGTACAATATTTCTTTTTGTAAATAAGGCGATAAATACTTTGAGAAGGGAAATAATTTGTCCAAAGTCATACATTTAATGAGTATGAAAATCAGGATTCAAACTTTGATTCCAAATCAAGTCTTTCCTTCATTTATACCACACTATTTCAACAGAAACCCAGGGTAATTTTAATTCAATGCAATTCAATTCCACAAACATCCACCAGGTTATTACCATATGCAAGGAAATCACTAAATACTGGAGATAATTGAGGGGAAAAATTAAATATCCTCTGACTTCAAGGAATTTACATTCTTTTGGAAGAATTCAACACATATCCAAATAAATAAATAAAATATAGGGTATTTTGAGGAGGGAGGGAACACAAATGATTTGAAAGTTCAGGAAGACTTTTTTTCACTTTTTTTAATTACTTAGAAATAGAGTTTTAAACATTATCTCATAAGATGTTTGAGTTCCATTTTTCTTCTTCCTCCCTCCTTCCATACCACCCTTGACAAGATGAAAAGCAATCTGATAAAGATTATACATGTACAATCATATTAAACATATTTCCATTTCAGTCATGTTATAAAAGAACCATAAAAGGAAAAAAAATGAGAAAGAAAAAAAAGTGAACATAAGATCTTCTATTTGCATTCAGACTTCATAATTCTTTCTCTGAATGTGTACAGTATTTTCCAGTATGAGTGTTTTGGAATTGTCTTAGATCATTGTATCGGTGAGAAGGGCAAGGTCCATCAAAATTGATCATTGCACAGTGTTGCTGTTACTATGTACACTGTTTTCCTCATTCTGCTCAGTTTTATCAACATCCTTTCATGTAAGTCATTCCAGATTTTTCTGAAATTTGCCTGCTTATCATTTCCTGTAGCACAATAGTATTACACTGAATTTATATGCTACCATTTTTAAACCATTCCCCCATTAATGTACATCCCCTAAGTTTCTAAATCTATGTCATCACAAAAAGAGCTGCTATAAATATTTTTGTATATATGCATTTTTTTTTATTTTTGGTGATCTCATTGAAATATAGACCTAGTAGGGGTAGTGCTAGTTTAAAGAGTATGCACAGTTTGATTGTCCTTTGGGTATAGTTCTGATTTTTTCTTCAGAATGATTGGATTACTTCAAAGCTTTGACAAAAATGCATTAATGTACCAATTTTCCCACATTTCCATTATGTTTCCTATTCTGTCATATAAGTCAATCTGAAAGGCATAAGCTTTTAATTTGTATTGATGATTTAGAGCTTTTTTATATGATTGTGAATAGCTTGATTTTTTTCATCTAAAAACTGCTTATTTATATCAGTTGACCATTTATGGAACTTGAATTCTTTCTTTTTTTTTTTTTTTAATAATAGCTTTTCAGGAGCTGGAGCCAAGATGAAGGAGTAAAGGCAGGAACTTGCCCAACATCTCTCCAAACCACTTCAAATTCCATTAAATAATGACTAAACAAATTTTAGAGCATCAGAACACCCAAAAACATTGCAGTAGAACATTTTCCAGCTGAAAAGAACTTAGAAAGTCAGGATGGAAGTCCAGCATGCAGCCCCAATGCAGGTCTTGCCAGTGCAGCCCTAGACCCAGATCCAGCCCTGACCCTGGCCTCAGCCCAGGTTCCGACCACTGAATCAGTAGCAGTACTGGTAGTTTCCAGCCTTCTCACCCAGAGACAATAAAGAAGACTTGGAAGATCGCAGAAAAGGTCTGTGGAACTTGAGGGAGCCCAGATCATAATCCGAGTGTAACCTTGGCCTCAAGCCCAGCTTTCTTGGACCCCAGTGTTAGCAAGGTGGAACTTTCTGAATTAGTAATAGTATCAGAGGCTTCTAGAACTCTGGCCCAGGAATACCAGGGAGGACTCAGAAGTTCAGTGAAGATGATCTGGGGCAATGGAGTGGGAATCTGGTGTGCAGTTCCATTGCAGGCTGTGCCAGCACAGCTCTGGCGCCAATCCCAGGACCAGCATCAGCAAAGCAGAACTCTGTTGATTTAGCATACTAGATCTTGCATCTACAGTGGGGTGGGGACACTCTTCACTGTTACATGGAAGAAAAGACTTCTTGTGGTCAGGTTCCAAGAAGAATCTCTGGAAACAGCTGCACAAAACTCCTGAAGTTTGGGACAATGACCCCTCCACCTTGTGTAAGATAGTAGCAAGTACAAAAATAATCAGACTGTCAGAGTAAGGAAAAGCAAAAAGGGGAACATTACATTCTTGAGAAAAGGCGTCTGTCAACTAATAGGGCATTAGTTAAATGATTGCAAAGCACAAATGCAAAACACAAGATTAAATAGAATAAAAGCCCACTCTGACCTTTTCTCCCATTGTCTGGAGGAGTCCCAAGCTTATACTCTAAATATGTAAATCTATCCCAGAAACAAAAGAATAATTGCCTTTAAAAGAAGTACTTAAATGCTAATTAAGAGGTGGTGGGAAACCCGAGGGGATGAATACCTGCTGCTTTTTAGCTATAGCTCAACTTGTTATTGAAAAGTCTCAAGTCACAATTAGGGATTCCCATGAGAAGGTCTTCATTTAGTTTTTCCCATGCCATCCTGGAAACAGAGCCCTACTTTAACAAAGAGTTAAATACTGAGTAATATACTAGGAAAATGAGCAACAACAAAAAAAAAAATTCTGATCACTGAAAGTTATTATGGTGACAAGGAAGATCAAAACACACATTCATGAGAAGATAACAAAGTCAAACCTTCTACATCCAAAGCCTCCAAGAAAAATAAGAATTGGATTCATCCCAAGGAAGAGCTCCAAATGGATTTTGAAAATCAAATAAGAGAGATAGAGGGAAAAATATGAAAAGAATTGAGAGTGGTACAAAAGGAAATGCAAAAAGTTAATGAGGAGAAGAATGCCTCAAAAAGCAAAATTGGCCAATTGGTAAAGGAAGTAAAATAGCTCATTGAGGAAAATAATTACTTAAAAATTAAAATTGAGCAAATGAAAGCTAATGACTTTATGAGAAATTAAGATAGAGTGAAGCAAAAGAAATAAATTTAAAAAATAAAAAATTGAAATATCTCATTAGAAAAACCACTTACCAGGGAAATAGATCCAGGAGAGATAATTTTTAAAAATACTGGTTTACCTGAAAGTTATGATTAAAAAATAAGAGTCTGAACAATATCTTTCAAGAAATTATCAAGAAAAACTTTCCTGATGTTCTAGAACCAAAGATTAAAATAGAAGTTGAAAAAATCCACTGATCACCTTCTGAAAGAGATCCAAAAATGAAAATTCCCAGAAATATTATAACCAAATTCTGGAATTCCCAGATCAAGGAGAAATATTGTAAGTAAACTTCCAGAAAGAAACAATTCAATTATAATGAAACCATAGTCAGGATAACACATAATTTAGTGGCTTTTACATTAAAGGACTGGAGATATTTAAATATGATATTCTGAAGAGCAATAGAGCTAGGGTTGCAACCAACAATCACCCAGCAAAACAGAATATAATTCTTTGAAGAAAATGGTGTCAATAAATGAAATAGAGAATGTTCAAGTATTCATGATGAAAAGACCAGAGGTGAATGGAAAATTTGATTTTCAAATATAGGAGCCTGGTAATTAGGAAAGCAATATCATAATGGCAGGATAATAGTTGTAATTCATAGAACTTTTTCATCATTATGGCAGTTAAAAGGAGTATATATAAAGGAGTATATATAGACAGAGGGCACAGGTGTGAGTTGAATCTAAAGGGATAGTATCTTTTTTAAAATGATGTAAATAAGGGATGAGAGAGGAATGTCCTGGAAGAAAGGGAAAGGGAGAAGTCAAATTGTGCAAATTATTTGTCATAAAAAAGGGCATGAAAAAGCTTTTACAGTTGAGGAGAAGAGGGGGAATAGAGAGTGCAAGAGTGAACTGCATTCTCATCAAAATTGGCTCAAAGGGGAAATAACATACATACTCAAAAGGGGTATAGAAATCTATTTTAGCCTGCAAGAAAATAGGAGGAAAATGGGACATGGCAAGGGGGGAGGATGACAAAAAAAGAGGACATATTGGGGGAGGGAATCATCATTACCAAAATACTTTTGAGGAGGGACAGGGTGGAAGGAGAGCAAATAAATGGGAGTGAAATAGAGTTAGCAATAGAATTGTGAAAAGAATATCCAAGCAAGTTTCTCTCATCATCACAGGGAACTGAGTTAAATTTATAAAACAAAACAAAACAAAACAAAACAAAACAAAACAAAACAAAACCAAGAGCTATGCCCTAATTAATAAAAGATCAAAATATATGATCTATTCCCAAAAGGTTACAAATTCATTCATATCCTTTGACCTAACAACATGATCACTTAAATGACATAAATACCAAAAGAAATTCAAAAAATAAAAAAGGAAAATGACCTATATGTACAAAACAAATATCCATAACAGCTCTCTCTTAGGCAAAAATAATTGGAAATTGAGGGGATGCCTATCACTTGGGGAATGGCTCACTAAAACATGGTGTGTGTTTATGATAGAATATTATTGTTCTATGATAAATGATGAGCAGGATGCTCTCAGGGAAAAAAAACCCAAACAAACAAACCTGGGAAGTCCTCCTTGAACTCAAACAAAGTGAAATGTACTATATATAAGGTAATACTAATTGTCTGGCATAACCAGCTGTGAATGAATTAGTTATTGTCAGTAGTACAATCATCCATGCCTACTCTAAAGAATTTACAATGGAAAATCCTATCCATACCCAGAGAAGAACCTGATTGTGTCTGAATATAGATTGAAGCTTTCTCTGTCTCTATCTCTATCTCTCTATCTCTCTTCCCCTCTTTCTCTCTCTTCTTTAGCCTTATTTTTCTTGGGGATTTTTACTTTTCATTAGGGTGGGAGATCTGTTTTTTTTTTTTCACAATTTGACTTATATGGAAATTTTTTACATAACTTCACAAGCAGTTTCTTAACTGTGAGTGAGAATAAGGAAGAGAACCTAGAACTCAAAAATTTTAAAACAAATGTAAAAAAATTGTTTTGAAAGTAATGGGGAAAATATTGAACAAATAAAATTAAATCAGTTTCCTATAAAACAATAATATTCCATAATATAACATATACCATAACTTATTCAGCCATTACCCAGATAATGGGCATCCACTCACTTTCCAGTTCCTTGACACTACAAAAAAGACTGCTACAAACATATCTTTCTGATACAGAGCCAGAAGAGACACTGATGGGTCAAAGGGCATGCACAGTTTGCTAACTCTTTGGGCATAGTTCCAAAATACTCTCCAGGATGGTTGGATCAGTTCACAACTCCATTAACAATACATTAGTGTCCCAGTTTTCTCACATCTCCTCCAACATTTATCATTATCTTTTCCTGTAATCTTAGCCAATCAAAGAGGTATATAGTGGTATCACAGAGTTCTGATTTGTATTATATAAAATTTCCTAAGTTCTCTTTATATTTTATAAATGAGGTCTTCAGGTTGGAAGCAAATTATGGGAAACTTAAAAAAATCCATATGGTCACCCTAGGACAGTCATTCCATCAGGATCCTTCCCATCATCTTCTCCAGCATCCTTCAATTCCATCTCAACACCACTTACCTTTCCCGTACCTATCAAGCTCCAGTAATTCCCCTCTTGTACCTTCTCCATTAATAGCTACTCTTTCCTGCCTGTGGCCCTTGCAGAATCTACTTTGAGACTGAACATCTAGTGCTGATAATAACCTATCTTAATTTATTCCATAATGATTATTATACTTCAACCCCATCCTATTCTTTCCCATCGCAGTGATTTTGGCACTCATTCTTGTCATCGTTCAAACACAATTTCCTCCATTGCTCACTCCCTTATTCCCATTCCCCTCACCTGAACTCCTAGAGTATTACCCTACAGAACTGGTCACTCTTTCCTCTATGCTCTCTGGAATACTTATTCCATAGGTAATAAAGCAGCTTTTATTGTATATCTTTTTCTTTCTCTCCTACTGCAAGACCTAACTGCCTCCTAATGACAGTTATTTTTTGTATTACCATTTCTAATACCAGCTGCATTTTTTCATGAGAGTTGGAATAATTGTTCTTGATTCTATTGCCACATTTATACCCTTCCTCTACCATAATCACCCAGTAGCCTCTCCTCTTTTAAGGTTTTTCTTGATACATGTTTATCACCCTGAATTGAAATTTTGATAGACAGTAATTATTAAATTCTACAACACTCCTCTTATTTTCACAATAAGGTTAGTGCCTATCTCATAATTTTCCTCTTCCCTTCAACTCCCTTCCATATACTAGAAAACTTTAATATAGATAATGACATGCTCTCAAATATCCTAATTTCTTAATTCTTCAATTTACTCATGTCCTATAACCTAGTATTGCATCTTATCTCAGCTATACTCCCCCCCCCAAGTCCTCTTTTATTCATTCTCTAAAGAACAAAAGAAGCACTGCTATGAGGTTCTGGCCAGCCAGAAGCCCTACTTTGGGATTCAGCTGAGTGAAATAGCTAGGGCACCCTTAGACCCAGGATACAAAGATCAGTAAAATACATCAGAATATACCTATAAGGCCCTCAGTCCTGTCTTAAGCCTCTTAGAATTCCTATTTTCTTTTTTTCCTCCATTTTTTGTTTACTTAATAGAATAGAAAAAAAGACAGAAAAGGAAAACAAAACAGAACAAAACAAAACAGAACAAAACATTGTCATATGCCCAGTAGAATATTAGGGAGGATTCAAAATATATAACAATAAATTTCCAGTTCAAGAAAGGCTACATAATAGTAGGGAAAATTATATTCATGAGTGCCCATATTTTCTTTCCTTCCTTGTAAATTGTACTTTTATTCTGTTGTGTACATTTTTTACTTTATTCTTTTTTTTCTTTCATCCCCCCACTTTCCCCAAGCAAACTATAGTTAAGCATAGATGTATTTAAGAAATATATACATACATCCATGTACACACATACAATACATACACACACATACACATGTCCCCCATATATACATACATACACTTGCATATACATTAATACCCATTCACTGACACCCCCTCCATATATGTTCACTCTTGCTCCTTGTAGTATTTGTGTAAACCTCTTCTTTTCTATCCCTGCAAAGTATTGCACTGTAATTTTGCTCCTTAATTTGCCTTCCTATTACTTAACCCCCTCACCACCCATGGATTCCTCTAGGCTTCTTCGGCCACCTTTTGCTTACCTCCTCCCCCCTTAACTTCTTTATTATTTACAAGTCCTCCCCCACCCTATAATGCCTTTCTGTCTATTCTTCCTCTGCACCTCATTTGTATAAATCTTTTGAGCTACCCAAAATATAATAAACATATGGTATACATTTCCATGTAAAAGGACATAAACAATTTGTCCATGTTAAGTTCCTTGAAAGCAATCTTAGATACTGGCTCTTATATGTTAGATTTTCCAGAGTTTGGGTTTGGTTAACAGAAAGTCCCGAAAATTTGCAAGTTTATTGAATGTTCATTTTAAAAAATTCTATATTATACATAATTTTGTTGCATATGTCATTTTTGGCCGCGGGCCTGGTTCTTTTGATTGCTGGTATATATGATTATAAGACCTGCAATCTTTTATTGTGACTACTGCTAAGTCCTATACAATTCTACTTCTAGCTCCAGCATATTTGAATTTTTTTTTGTTCCTTGCAAAATTTTCTCTTTCAGTTGGAGGTTTCAAAATTTGGCAGTAATATTCTCATGTGTTTTCCACAAAGGCTCTCTGAAGTGGTGATTGGTGGATTTTTATTCCTATTTATACTTTGCCCTCATGCTCTATAAGTTCAGAACAAATTTTTTGGATTATTTCTTTCATTACTATGTCAAGGTTCTTTTTTTTAGTCACAGCTTTCAGATAGTCCAATTATTCTTCTTAATCTGTTCCCGAGATCTGTTGTGTTTCTTATAAGATGTTTCATATTCTCTTCTATTCCTTTTAATGTTTGTAATCTGTTTTGTTATTTCTTGGTCAGTTTCACTGACCTCTCCTTGCCCGATTCTAATTTTCAAAGATTTATTTTCTTTTTTAAGACTCTATTTGTAAATCACTATTGATTAGAAAAATACAAATTAAAACAACTCTGAAGTACCACCTCACACCTTTCATATTGGCTAAGATGACAGAAAATATAATCATATATGTTGGAAGGGGATGTGGAAAAACTGGGACAATAATGCATTGTTGATGAAGTTGTGAAATGATCCAACCATTCTGAAAAGCAATTTGGAACTATGCCCAAAGGGCTATAAAGCTGTGCATACCCTTTGACTCTGCAGTGCCATTACTAGGTCTGTATCCCAAGGAAATCATAAAGGAGGGGAAAGAATTCTCACATGCAAAAATTTTTGTAACCTCTTTTTGTGGTAGCACAGAATTGGAAAATGAGTAGATCCCCATCAATTGGGGAATGGCTGAATAAGTTTTGGTATGTGAAGATGATGGGATATTATTATTTTATAAAAAATAATGAGCAAGCTGATTTTAGAAAGATTTGGAAAGATTTACATGAACTGACACTGAGGAAACAAACAGAACCAAGAATGCATTGTGCCCTATGAAGGCAAGATCGTGTAAAGATCAACAATGAAAGATTTGGTTCTTCTCAGTGATCCAAGGCAATTCCAATAAACTTTGGATAGAAAATAGTATCTGCATCCAGAAAGAGGACCAATACATATTAAATGTCAATCAACATATGCTATGTCCACTTCTTTTTTTCTAATTTTTTTCCTCTCCTGCGTTTTTTCCTTTTTGTTCTGGTTTTTCTCTCCCAACATTATTCATAAATAGATGTGCATTTAAAAATTTAACCTGGGCAATCTATATTTTTGCAGATATTCCTCCATTTCATTTAGATTATCAAACTTACTGGCATAAAGTTGGGCAAAGTAACTTCTAATTATTACTCTAATTTCCTCTTCATTGGAGGAAAGTTCTCTCTTATCATTTTTGAGACTAACAACTTGATTTTCTTCTTTCCTTTTTCTTATCAAATTAACTAATGGCTTATCTATTTTGTTGTTTTTTCATAAAACCAACTCAGTTTTATTTATTAATTCAATAGTTTTCTTATTTACAATTTTATTAATTTCCCCTTTTATTTTTAGAATTTCCAATTTAGTATTTAATTGAGGGTTTTTAATTTGTTCTTTTTCTAGTTTTTTTTTACTAATAAGCCCAATTTCTTGATCTTTTCTTTCTCTATGCAAGTAAGCATCTAGAGATATAAAATTACACCTTATAACTGCTTTGGCTGTATCCCACAAATTTTGTTGTCATTCTCCTGGATGAAATTATTGATTGTGTTTATGATTTGCTCTTTCATCCATTCATTCTTTAGGATTAGATTATTTAATTTCCAATTAACCTTTGGTCTATTTTCTCCTAGCCTTATATTGCATGTGATTTTTATTGCATCATGATCTGAAAAAGATGCATTTACTATTTCTGTTTTTCTGCATTTGATTTTGAGGTTTTTATGCCCTAACACATGGTCAATTTTTGTATAAGTTCCATGAACCCCTGAGAAAAAAGTAAACTCCCTTCTGTCTCCATTCAATTTTCTCCAAAGATCTATCATACCTAACTTTTCTAACATTTTGTTTACCTCCCTAACTTCTTTCTTATTTATTTTGGAATTTGATTTATCTAATTCTGAGAGAGCAAGGTTGAGATCTCCCACTAGTATAGCATTACTGTCTATTTCTCCTTGCATCTCTCTTAACTTCTCCTTAGGAATTTGGATGCTATACCACTTGGTGCATATATGTTTAGTATTGATACTGCTTCATTGTCTATGGTACCTTTTAGTAAAATATAGTTTCCTTCCTTGTCTCTTTTAATTAGATCTATCTTTGCTTTTACTTTATCTGAGATCAGGATTGCTACCCCTGCTTTTTATTTTTGTTCACTTGAAGAATAATAGATTCTGTTCCAGACTTTTATCTTCACTCTGTATGTATCTCTATGCTTTGTATATGTTTCTTTTAAACAACATATTGTTGGATTCTGGTTTTTACTCCAGTTTGCTATCCATTTCCATTTTATGGGAGAGTTCATCCCATTCACATTCACAGTTAAAATAACTAATTCTGCATTTCCTGCCATCTTATTTACCCAAAGTTATGTTTTTCTCTTTCCTTTCCCCTTTCTCCCTTCCCCCCTCCTCAGTATTTTGCTTTTGATGACTACTTCCCTCACAGTCCTCCCCCCTTTAAAGCCTGTCCCCCCTTTTTTACACCTTTCCCCTAATTCTTTTATTTTCCCTTCTATTATTCTTTCCCTTTCTTTTCCTCCCTTCCCTCCCACTTCCCTATAAGGAAGGACAAGTTTCTCTGTGAAATCGATTGTGTCTGATATACTCTTTTAGAGCCCAATCTGATGAGAGTAAGATTCACACAATGCTCATTCCCCTCCCTTCTTTCCCTCAATTATATTATGTTTTCTTTGTTTCTTCATGAGATTTTACCTTATTTTTATCTCCTTTTTTTAAACCTTATTTTTACCTACTTTTGCCTCTTTTCCCGGTATGATAGATACCCCTTCCACCTTTAGTTTCTTTTTCATATTATCAAAGTAAAATCAAATTATATCCCCATTCTTTAAGTATACCCATAGTAAAGATATAGTTCTCAGCAATTATTTCCTTTATACCTTTTTATGCTACTCTTAAGTTCTGTGTTTGGAGGTCATTTTTTTTTTTTTTGTTCAGATCTGATCTTTTCATTAGAAATAAGTGAAATTCACCTATATCATTAAATACCCATCTTCTTCCCTGGAAGATAATGCTCATTCTAGCTGGATAGTTTATACTTGGCTATAATCCAAGTTCCTTTGCCTTTTGGAATATCTGATTCCAGGCCCTTTGATCCTTTAATATGGAAGCTGAAAGGTCCTGGGTGATTCTAATTACAGTTCCTCAGTATTTGAATTGTTTCTTTCTAGCTGTTTGCAATATATTTTTCTTGGTGTGATAGTCCTGAAATTTAGCCATGATATTCCTTGGGGATTTAATTTAGGGGTCTCTTTCTGGCGGTGATCGGTTAATTCTTTCAATGGTGATTTTACCTTTTGATTCTAAAATCTCAGGGCAGTTTTTTTTTTCATGATTTCCTGGAAGATAGTTTCTAGGTTCTTTTATTCATCACAGCTTTCAGGAAGTCCTATAATCCTTAAATTGTCTCTCTTAGATCTATTTTTCAGGTCAGTTGTTTTTCCTAGGAGATATTTCATATTTTCTTCCATGTTTTCATTTTTTTAAATTTTTGTTTGACTGATTCCTAAATCTTATTGAGTCATTCACTTCCATTTGTTCAATTCTAATTTTTAATGTATTATTTTCTTCAGTTACCTTTTTTAGCTCCTTTTGCAATTGGCCAATTGAATTTTTTTGTTCATTGCAGTCTTTTTCCATTTCCCCAATTTTGTTTTTCAGTGAATTGATGTCTTTTTCATATCTCTTTTATTAGGGCATTATATGCTTTTCCTTCTTGCAATGATCTCATTTCCCTTGCTCATTTTTCTTGTAACTCTCTTTTGGTATTCTTTATGTAATCTTCCAGCAAAGCCTTCTATGACAAAAAGAGTCATAGAAGAAATGGGGAGCAGCTCATGTCTCCCTTTGTGGCTTTCTCTGGAGTTGCTTTACCTTTATGAACCTCAGGACCTGAGGTCTGTTCTTTTTGTTCTCCATAAAAGGTGTCTATGGTGAGAGTTCTTTTTAGTTTTTTATTATTTTTTAAAGCTTGAGGTCTGTTTAAAGTAGAGGATCCACAGCTGCTTTATTTGCCCTGGGGCAGTTCGGCTGATTAGATGTCTGTTGTTTGCAGTGGTTTACAATCTACCTTTTACAAAAAGGCAGATCTGCCAAAGCACTTTCCCACAACTAGGGCAGGGTGGCCCAAGAGCCTCAGAGAAACATCCCAGGTGCTTAGAATCTGTTATGCTGAACCCCAGCCGACTTCCTGCCCTGTCTCCCAGAGCTGCCAGGCAAACTGATCAATCCCCTGTCCTTCTGAAACAGACCTGTTCTGAAGCTCCTCCAAGGTAACTTCTGAAAATGTGTCATAGTCCAAATATTTGGGGGAGCTTTGTCTCCAGAACCAATTTAGAGGATTAACCTGCTACTGGGTTTTAGAGAAGGTTGGTCTTCACTCTGCCATCTTGGCCCCACCCCCTATCTCATTTGTTTTTTAAATCCTTTTTTTGAGCTCTATAAATTCTCTCTGGGCAAGGAGCATATTTAATATACTCTTTGTGGTAGAAGCAGCATTTTTTTTTATTTTAATGTCTTCCTCTGAAGATGAACCCTGGTCTTCTTGTTCCCATAGTAAGTTTCTATGGTTGAGTTCTTTCTTCTTCATTAGTTCATTTAAAAAAAATGAGAATTATTAGTGTAATAATCTATAATCATAGAATGGGATGGTTGTGTCTCTAGCCTCACTTCAGTTCTCCCCTCTGACCTGGAACCCCAAAGCAAAAGCTTTACCCTTCCATAAATGCCCACCTTTCAGCAATATCCCTTCCCCACTGCTTCTGTACTCAATTGCCCAGTGCCTTGTTTCAACAGCATTGTGTGCCTGGACTTCCTAGTCATCCAAGGTACCCTCAGTCTTCCTGGACTCAGATTCTCCTTCCCCACACTCTCCATGAGTCAAATGTTTCTGTGGTTCCTGCTGAGGCTCCAGACTAACCCAGCTTGCCCCACAGCTTCCACTTGGTGCTTCTGTGAGATAGCCCAGAAGTGTTTGCACTTTACAATGGTTAATCCCTAGACTGGGGTCTTTCTTTGGATTTTCTTAAATTATACCAGGATTATCCCTTTTCTGTTCCAGGTTGTTATTTCTGATCCATTTACATTCTTCTCCTTTTCCAATTTTGTTCTTCTAGATGAATTTTGTTCTTATTGTTTCTAGTTCTTTTGTTTTTTGTTGGTTGGATTAATATGGCATTGAATAAATAAATTAGTTTAGGCAGAATATTGACTCAGCCTAACCACAGAAAGGTGATATTTTTCAATTATTTAATCTGACTATATTTGTATGAAAGGTATTTTGTAGTTGTGTTCATTTAGTTCCTGGATTTGTCTTGGCAGTAGACTCCAATAAATTTTATTAATCACTTTCTCTTTGATAATCTCTTCATTCTAAGTTTTTGTGACCCTTCTTTCTCCTTGTTTTATATTTAATAAACTCCAGTAGTTTCCTATTGTCCCCAGAATAAATAATAAAATTACCTATTTGCTTTTTAAGGGCCTTCATAAACTGGCACTTTTCTGTGTTTTCTGGTCACCCTATATTCTCCCACAAGTGACATCCTCTGCTTTCCAGTGACTCAGACCTTCTTTTGCTTATGCTTTCCAGTGACACAGACCTTCTTTTGCTATTTCTCTAATAGGAAACTCTGTCTCTCTAATATGTATTTTTACTGACTGATCTTCATATCTAGTATTCTTTCCCTCTTCATTCGTTTTTCTGGGATTCCTTCAGGTCCTAAGTAACATTCCAACTTCTTTAAGTAGCTGACCCAATGTCTCTAATATTAGCACATTTCCTTTTTAATTATCTAATCTATCATACATATCTATTTCTTGCACAGTCATTTTCATTTTATCTACCCCATTAAACTGTGAACTCCCTTAGAATGGGAACTGATTTTTTTAAAAAAAATGTGTGTTTTGTTTTGCCTTTCTTTGTTTCTCTGGTACTTTGTATCCCTGGTACCAGTGTCTGCCACATATTAGGTGCTTAATAAATACTTTTTGACTTGAGTTTATAAGGAAAAATCATCTTGAATTGAAGAGGTAAGAGAAATCCACAGAAAACATCTTAACAATGGTGTAGATGATCAGATCCATATCTCAAGAAGATTTTGCTGATTGATCTCTGAATATTATATTAGAAAGAGGAGAAAGTAGAAAGAGAATAGTCGGGGAAACTTTTAAATAGTTCAGGCTATTCCACAGTGTTTCCATTCTAGTAGAGGGCAAGTCCTCTAAATGGCCCTATATGGTTTTATGGAGATTCACTTGTGTTATTGTAATGCTATTTATCTAGCAATTCTCATATGTACATGCCTTCTGAGGGGAGTTTAAAACATATGGTAGCTCTGTGATTTTAAGGAGTACTCTGCAGAGATTGGAAGAAAATGGTAATCTTTGGAGAGGGAAAATAAATGTTGTTTGTGTATGGAGTATCAGATATCTCTTTTCATGTGTTTCTTATTTTTATAGGGCTTCTGATAGTCTTCATGTTTTTGGCATTATCTGTAGGGTAGGATAATGACTGATTTGTTCCAAATAAATGCATTTTCCTTCAAAGCTTGTTAAAGAGCTAAAAATTACTTTTATTATGTCTGTGGAAATCTGGACATGAGCTGTATCCCAAGACTTTATAGAGAGAATTTGAGTTGGAGCAATAATGAGCAGAAGCATCAATGTTCTTTTGCAGTAATCCCTAGGATGAAGAAGTAAAGAAACCAGAAATAATAATAATAATAAATAATAAAAATATCTTGCTGTATGCATGTGTGTATTTATCCATGTGTATAAAGTGGCAAGAAGTTGGGTGATGAGCTGACTCTGGTCCGAAAACAAAGAATAAATTTAGAACTGAAAGGAACCTTATAAGTCAGCTAGCCCAGCAGTTCACAGTGTGTGGTATAGATAAAGCCTGTGGTTCCCTGTCAGGTTGTCTGAGATCAAAACTACATTCATAATAATACTAAGAATTTAATTTCCCAAAGAGTAAATATTGATGTAACCCATATTAATAGAAGATTTTTAGGTGTTCTAAAATATTTTAAGAGTGTAAAGAAATTCTGAAACCCCAAATTTGGGAACCTCCAATATATTACAAACTCGTATTACAGATAAGGAATTTGAACCCCAGAGAGATTTGGTAATGTTCCCGAAGTCATATAGGTAGTATTATACGCAGAATTGGATTTGACACCATATATTTCAACACATTTCTAGGGGAAACTGAGCATAATAACGAGGGAGATAAAAGTTGTCATTCCCATCCATCCCTGCCTCCTTTGCTCTCTCTTTTTTCTGCTTAAGTAGGAGTAAGAAATCTATTTGGTTTCAGGCACAAACCACTTGACAGCTTCAGCAAGAATAGATGACTAACCTCATTGTTGTGCGATTGGTGCTGATCTTAGCTAAAGCCAGAATTTAGAGTGGGAATAGAATGAAAAAATGGGGAAAATGGGGGATTATGCCATCCTCATATACAGAGAACCATTTTTGGGGGGGGTTATTAATATGAGAGGTATAGATGCTTTATTTCATTTATTTACAGGATCATGTGGAAATCATAGATTCAAAACTGGACAGGTTCTTAGAAGTTCCAATGACCTTATTTTCCAGCTGAGGAAACTCAGACCCAAAGATATGGTGATATGTCCATGACCACTCAAGTAATAAGTGGCAGAGCTGGATTTTTAATAAGAGTTCACATGGGTTAGTTTTTCCTTAAAGAGTTAGGAAATCTTCATCAAAACTTAAGTGGTTATAGGGAATACAACTATAACCAGTGACCCAATTTCTCTGGGTAAGATATGAGTAAGATATGAGGAGTTAGGGACCCTCAGACCTGAGAGACTTCCCATTAATATCTATTCCAGATTAATATTTCCTTTTGTTAAAGGTTATAAAACATATGAGCACCTTATCTTGTCTCAATGCAGAATGTAAATCACTAGTTGAATGAGGACCAGCACAGGACAGAACATAAAGGAAGAAATAGATGTAAAGTTATAAAATGTTAGTCCTCAAAGGGATCTCAGAAACAACCATGCCTAACCTTTCCTTTTGTACAAGAAATTAAAACTTAGAAAAATTTTCTCATCCAAAGTACAGCTAGACTAGTTAATATAATTATCTCTTCAACTTTTACTCCTTTTTAGTCCTTCCAGAGAAGCCCTTCTTATTACTACAAAACCACTTTATTTATCCTTATCATATTAAAATAACCCCTTTTATTCTTCTCCTTTTGTTGGAAGAGGGAGGAAAGAGATTTCATTTTGAAGTGATGTTAAAAAACAATGCAGTGCCTATAAAAACTAATTATGATGCAGAATCATTCAGACAATTCTTAACCTCTTCAGAATTCTCCAAACATTATACTTTGTAGACAATTTCAAGGTCTTGCTACTTCTACAAGACTTTAATTATTTTTTACACAATGCTATTTGTATATAGTAAAATAGTCATCACCAGTTCAGGTAAATATTTGTCCATTACTATAATATGCAGTAGTTGACATTTATATTCTATTTAAACAATCGATTGAGAAAAGATTAATTTTGGGTGAACAAGGAAGAAAACAGAAACATTTCTCTGATCCCCATTTACTTAAAATCATTGGGAATGTAATATGTGTACTTTATGTTATAATTTCTTGAATTTGATGGTGCCTCTTTTGAATCAAAAGTAAGCAAACTATGCAATATGCCTGACATATATTTATGGCAACATTTTCTAGAAGCAATTTCCATTCTGATATGCCATTTCCCAGATTGTGTTATTAAAAAGTTAAGAAAAATGAAGACTAGAAGATCAAGATTAGATCTTTCATAGATGCAGCTACAAAATGAATGGAGCCCTGGAAACCAGAGATAAAACAGCAGCAGAAGTTCAACAACTATTAAACAGAGAAGTGCCAGAAATGCTGACTATTTTATCTGTAATTTCAATCATTAAAATTAAAATCTCATTGTATTCTTGACAAGATTAAACACTCTCCCCCCCCACATAATTTATTGAATGCAAATTGTTTAGTTGGTAAAGGATCTATATCCATAACTTTTGTGCCCTATCTCTATCTCTGTCTCTGGTTTTGTCTTGTCTCTTTCTCTACTTCCCTCCAGATTTTGGATTGTTATTTTACCACTGTACTTTGTATGAGGGACAAATATGCAGGTAATCTTTCTGTTTTAACTGAATTATTTCCCAGAAAAATAAAACAAAACAACTGCAAAAAAGTTGGGATTAAAAAAAAACTTTTACTACAAAATTAAGAGAACAAAATTTAAAATAAAAGAAGTATATATGGCACACATCAAATTCAAATCTATTATATAGTTATAAAGTATATTTGATTTGATACGATATTTTATATTGTAAATAGTAAGTCTAACTTAATTTTTAAATTTAAAAATACTTTTAATACCACTTTCACCAATAAAACTCTCCTACAAATAAGAAAAATAATTACAACTAATAATTACAAATACAATATCTCACAATTTATGTAATTCTACTATAATTCATTACTTCTCTGCTGAAAGTATGTTTTATCTTAGATCCCCTGAATCTAAGACTGGCCATTGCATTTAACTGAGTTCTGACTTCTTAATATGTAATGTACTTTCTTCTCATGATTCTGTTTTCTTCATTATTAGTTCCTATATTTCTTTGAATTATTTATATCTGTTTTTACTTACACTATAAAAGTATTTCATGACATTCATTTGTCATTTATTCAGCCATCTCCCAATAGATAGGTACCTTTTGTTTCTAGCTCTTTGTTACCAAAAATGTCTTAATACATATAAATCTGAATATTTTGGAAAACATAGGGCATTTTTATATTTTTTGACCCTTTGGGAGTATAGACAAAATAATGGGATTATGGGCCAAAAGAAATAAATTAGTAACTTCTCTTACAAAATTCCAAATCAAATTCTAATCAAATTTAGATTTGACTTCTTTTTCTTGGCCAAAAAGGGGTTATGAATGAAAAACATTTGAGAAGCCCTGGTCTAAATGATCAATCCATGACAATAATTAAGTGTTGACTATGCTTTAGGAATTATGCTAATCCCTACGGAGACAAGATAAAAATGAAAATACTCCCTGTCCTTAAGAGGTTTTCATTCTGATAGAGGAGACAACATGTACATTTATAGGCATATGCAAGATACACACAAAATCGTTATAAGGTAACACTAGAAGGAAAGGCACTAGCAGCTGGGGGAGGAGTGAAACTGGAAAGAGCCTTCTTCAGATTAGTGACAAACTGACTTGAGACTATGACTTTCTAAATTTGATTAGTTTATCATATATGCCTTTATTTAATTCATTAATAAGACAAATCCATATAGCTCTGGCATAAGGTAAGTGATTAATAAATGTTTATTGATTGATTTATTGACAGATCCTTGAGATGCTCTTCCCTTCAAGGTAACATCAATTTGTTAACAAATACTTCCTCCTTGTGTCTGCTCATTCAACCAATTCTGAATCTGCTAGACTACATCACCCAGTCTCTCTTGTTGTCTCTCTTGTTTAAAGCATAAAACAAGATACTGTCAAAAGCCACAATGTAATCCAGCCATACTAGTTTCACTTTCATTACATTATTATAGATTTAGTCATAGGCTGACTTGATAATCCTGGCTCTCCATATACCACCTGAGGGACCTTGGATTAATCACTTCACTTTCCAATTTTGTATTTGTGAAGTTGATTCTTTTTGCTCAGTTGTGTGATCTAACATTTATCTCTCTTAAATGTAATCCTATACAACTAAATATAGTGTTCTAGCCTGTTGAAGTCTTTTTAGATTGTAATTATTATCAAATCAATTAATTCACAATAATATCTTAAGTGTTCATCATGAGCCTGTGTGCATTCTCAGGGATACAAAGGGAAAAAAAATGAAAACACTCTCTGATGTCAAAGGGAATAAATTCTAACAGGAATAAAAGTCAAAATGCACACACACATGTACATAATTCATACAAGGTATTTTAGAGAAGATATAACTAATGGCTGATTAGACCAAGAAAGCTATCTTGAAGAAGTTGATGGAAAGTCTTGGTCTCAGGTTTGTCATCTATTCAACAAGGGAGTTGGGATAGAGGATGTCTAATTGGCTTTGAATTCTTATTCATTAGGAAGGATGTCCATAATAATTGAAATTTCCCTTGAGAAGGTCCAACCCATGAGCAAAGGGAATCTTCCCCCCCCCCCCCACCTCTATCTTTCCTAATAAAATACTCAACCTGGAGTACCCCCCCCTTAGACTAATCAGCTCTCTGATGATGTTTCATCCCATGTTACTTTATGTGACAATAAAGCCTTTTTCTTTAAGAAACCAGTCCAGTGTCCAAGTAATTCTTACCTGTAGAACCTGCTCTCCCACTGCAGTACCATTAGTATTTAACAAATTACCTGATAAAATAAACAAACAATACATTTGTGCTAGTAATGAATAAATAATATTTATTTTTATATCAAGATACATTGATATTTCCTATATGTTTATCATAAAGTAATGAAGTTTGGTATAAGCTTACTATCCCTCCCATATGTATCTATTTTATTTTTATAATCCCTAAATACAGTCTGACTTTTAGTATCATATTTATGTAAAGCTTATTAGTTGGTTTACAATTTTTAACTACATGACAAAGACCTAAGGAAAACCAATAAATTACTGTTAACTATGTGGCATGGCATAAAATAAATTAATTTCCATCCATCTAGTTTTATTCTTCTTCCTAACTTCTCCAGTCTCATGGACTTTTTTATTTGAGACCTGAGATGAGATTGTGAATGGATGTTTACTATTTCAGAAAATGATACATACAGGATAGTCATTTTTTAAATTTACTGATTCTGGGAGTGATTATTAGATGGTCAACTTTACTAAAGTCTCCATCTAATAATTATTCCTTAGATTTTACACTCACTATAGAAAATATATTAGAGCCATCTAGGTGGTATAGTAATAGAGTTCCAAGAAGTTGATAAGAGTGAATAGTGATTAGTGAATAGAGTGGGGAAGACTCAGGTTTGTGAATTCAAATCTGGCCTCAAATATTTACAAGCTATGTACAAGTCATTTAATTTTTTGCTTCAGTGTCCTCATCAGCAAAATGGCTGGAGAAGGAAATGACAAACCACTCCAGTATTTTTACCAAAAAATCCTCAAAGGGGGTCATAAAGAGTCAGACATGACTGAATAACAATAGAGAATATGAAATATCAAGCCTACAATTATGTCTTTGAAATGCAGCAAGGCAGACACACGTATAGAATATCAACATTAGAAAATAATTGTTTGTAACCTGAAGTTTACAAGACAAAAATCATCTTTCATACCTTTCCCATCATCTTTGGTCTTCAGCTAATAACTGCCACATGACCCTGCTCTAGTGCTTTGGATTTATTTATCTCATGTCCTCTGTTGACTTGGCATAGGATTTCTCCTTTTGAATCATAAATTGGACCTTGTTTTATGACAAGTTCTTACTTTCCGTATTTTAGAAGAATATTTAACCTCTTTCCCATTTTCCTGTGCAGAAATGTGGACCACAGAATATCAAAGAGGATGAAAAAGATAGTCTTTGTTTTTTGTATTTCAATTTAGTTTTCAGTACATCATAGTGCCTTTTAATATCCTTAACTTATGTGAAAAACTTTTTTAAAATTATGACTTTTTTCAAGTTTGTGAAATATTTTTAGACTCATCCTTGTTTCAATAGAAATGTTGTTTTACCGAAGCAAGATTAAATATTCAAAATATGCAGAAAGTAGTCCTTATTCTTATTAAAACAACAACAAAGCAATCACTTTTTGTGTTGTGTACATAGGGCTTTAAGAATAAATAGAAAATATAAGATATACATGGAGATATATCTTAAAAGTTTTTAAACTTTTTTCTATTTGGGTCTTAATTTAGACTACAAATGTCACTGTACAAAAAGGTTTGGGAGATTCATGTTTAAAATGTTTGATAATTGTTTAAACTTTTCTCATAAAATGGAAATAAGATTTAGGAAACCTGTCACAGGAAGAAGAGAATAAAACTGGATGACATTTGGGAAAATGCTTGAGATGATTTCAGTTTCATTCTCTAATTTTTAATTCTTTCTTTCTTTCTTTCTTTCTTTCTTTCTTTCTTTCTTTCTTTCTTTCTTTCTTTCTTTCTTTCTTTCTTTCTTTCTTTCTTCTTTCCTCCCTCCCTCC